>JAAMPD010002138.1:0-16971 GCA_025266255.1 Trissolcus basalis
CGAAAATATATTTTCAAAATATAACAAAATATATTTTTTGTGTAGAAAATATATCCGGCAATAAGTATAATATTAATTTATATTTTTTCATAAATTCCATTATATAAATTCATAAAATATAAAATAGAATATATTTTGGCGGATATATTTTCGTCCTTGAGGGTGGTTATTATTAAAAACCAGACATATAATATAAATATGAAATATATACGAATATGTATGAAAAATATGTATATGAAAATGATACGATTTTTATTAGGACGATAAGTTGAATGTTATTTTATGGATGTTTATAGAATTTTGTTGAATTTGCATAGTACAGACAGGATGTTTCTTTGAGTTAGCCTCACCTGGCCACCCGCAGAAAACTAATGGCGTCCGAAGGAAATATGAGGGTGGAAGGTCGAGGGTACCGATTGAACTGCAAAGAGCCTTTAGATTACTGATAACATTTTGTGAATTAGTATTCTCCGAATGCACCCTTACTTGAAAATTATCAAGAAGTTCAGTAATGAAAAGTTTGAAATTTGGTCAGCCATTGGTTATGGTACCATAAAAAATGTCAGAAGGAATAAAAATATCAAGTTGTAAAAAATAACGAGATGGGATTGTTGAAACTTTTTTGGTGAAAATTATTTATTGATAATTTGAGGATTGAGGAAAAGTTGAGAACGAATAAAAATGCATCTTCTGAATGGTCTATAAATTGTCAGTAACACCGGGCGACTGTGCGAATAATAATGAGACCATTTGCATGAACATAGTCAACGAAAAATGTCCATAATAAAGAAAGTCTATTTGCGATGCAGCTAGATGAGCTAGGTTTTGTTGCGTATGTAACATTTGTGTAAGTCAAATATATGTTTACAACGCTTTCACTTAAAGTAGAACCTTAAAAAACGTTCTTTAGCGCTAAATTAGCACTTACAATTTTAAGCAATGGAAGCGAATCGAACTTCAACATCGAACGTTTGTACTACCACTTAAAACTCTAAGGAAAAACGTACGTTTGCGACCAGATACACATTTTCTCACATTTCTCACTTATCCTCCTCTACAATTTTTAATTTTCAAATAAAAGCCATCTTAAAAATGAGATCTAAAAATTTGAGATTAAAAAGCAGCTATTTTCTCTTTTATTTGACATCTTTTTTCTCCGTTGTTTAACAACCGAAATATCATAGATATGGGAGAGTAAAATGTCACACATGCCACCAGATAAGGTCCTTTTTTTCTCCCTCCTTCCTTTTTCTTCTAATGGCTTAGTATTTTTTTTATCTTCGTCATAGGACCGTATCTCACTAAATACACACGGCTGACAAAGTTCTCCAGTATTGGTCAGAAAACACTCGTCCTGTTCTTATGACTTCACATCAACGCACTAGGTGGTAGGAGTCAGTTAGGCACAGTCGCGCCTCGTCAATCGTGCGGTTCGCGTCGCGCAAAGAACCNCCTTTTTTTTTAGTCGCGAATTTCCATACCGCAAGGTTTATTAAACGAAAACAAAAGTTCCTTTATTTGTTTCGAACACACTTTTGTCCAGGTTATTGTCACGGCTAAAAAATAGTTTCGAGGTTGAATTCTTAATTTCTTCATTCGTAAGTATTTTTGCTTATTGCTACTCAAATTTGAATATTTAATTTGTTCACTTGACTTTAAAATTTAAAGAATTTAGATAAGATTTAAATTTTATTTTTTTTAGTTCTTCTTTTTGGTTTAGATTGTGTGAATTTGATGATATAGAATTTAGTTGATAATTCAGTTGTGAGATTTTAAATTGAAAATAATTTTGAAAATTGTGCGCAGAAAATGTTGAATTCGATTGGTTTATTATTATTAAGAAATGCAAATTTGAGTGCAAATGTTAAGATGGTAAAAATCAGTTCAGTTCAAAAGAACAATTCAAAAGAATATCGAATGTTTTTAAATTGTTCTTTTACTTTTTTTTCGTTTTCACATTAACATTGCCATTAATGCATTTGCACTTCGCCAGTGATGCAACGACTCGTTGCACTTTTTGTTGCTTATCACTTGTTTTGATTACGCAATCGACTGATATGCAAGTAAACGTTTCATATATTTTTTTTCCGCGACAAAATTTTCGATTTTCCAAAACGAGTCGAGAAATTTTGAACGTGGTTGAATTTTCAGTTGCTCCATCTCCCAAATTTGTACACACTTTATCACGCCTTTTGTGAAATATGCATTTCTATAATACGAATAAAATTCAGCAAATTAATTAGTTCCGATAAATTTGCAAGTTTATATCTATGTGACGAATGTTCCCAACTATGTTTACATCTAACACAAAACAACAACCGGAATTATATAAAAAAAAATTCTATGTGATGGAATTGCAATAATTCGATGTTATATAAGAGTTTGAACATTTATTTCTTGTTTCTTTGATAACGAACAATAGGGTGACTAGATATACGTAAAAGTAAAATACACTTCAATAATTGAAAATTATATATACTCCTTTACAATTTTTTTTTCAAATGCAAAAACGAAAAGTCAATAAAAATTAATTAAAGAAAAGGAACAAAAATAAATGGGTTATTTTTAAACGGCGGCTTATTTGTAACTGTATCGGTTGCACATTTCTACCTTTAACCACGATAATGTGTATTACAATTTAAATCTTGATAATTCGAATAAAAAAAATCACTTTGCATGAAAGAAAGGGAAAAAAATCCAAACCATGACACTTTTTGTGTCACAACGATAAAAAGATTCTTTTTTTTTTCGTGCTGAACATAGCCATCAGCATAGGCATGATTATAAGATGCGTGATGTGTGTCCGTAGTGTGACACCTAATTAAAACGATCCTTGTACTTTAACCCTAATTCAGCATTGCGCTCTGAGTACCTGTTGCGTGTCTGTTTTCCTACTAACCTAAAAATCGATGCCAAACATCCGCAGTTGCAATTCCTTTTGTTTAATATCAATGCCATGAATTGTCAATTTTTACTAATAAGAAAAAAAAAGAGATAGAAAGCAAAAGAAAACGGAATTGATATTGTTTGAATTCAGAGTTTGTCCACGATAATGTTGAAATTCGTCATAAAGAATCTAAAACCAGAAGTACTTTTTTTTCGGTTCACCGAAAAGTGTTACATAAATTATTGCGAAATAGACAGTGCCGAAAATTGCCAAATCAGCAAAATAAACAAAGAGCTACTGAAATTAACCGGTTCGCCGTGTCCGTTATAATGGCAGTGACTTAGTTGGCATAATATATAAAAATTCATTTTTCAACGTGTTAATGAGAATAATGAGAATCTCGCTGATACATTTCATTTTCGACTTTAAAATATGATTTTTAGTTGGAATTATCAGGTTCCATTTTTTTTTTTTTTCAATTTTTAGATTATAGAAATTTCAACTGAAAGTCAAATTGTCCAAGCAAAAATTCAAATGTTTTCCTTGCCACTTCGTTAGTAGCATTTTTTGCATGAAACAATTGCGCCGTGCTTTTAACCGATAAGTATTATCGCGTGTGAACACAGTTCTCCATTTTGTTCGCAATATATGTAACAACTATTTTTCACTGAAAAAAAATGTCTTCGTGCACCTACGATAGTAAGTTATCGTTTTCGCAATCCATCACACGGACAAAAATAATAAAACCACAATTGATACTTAAAAACGACTTATGCAAAAAAAAAGTTTCGACTCATCTTCCATTTTATATTGCAAAAATTGTTTTGAACTTTTACCTGCGTTCGGTCGTAAAATTTTGAAACGTAGTTAAAGAACAAACGAGCGTACACTTTTTGTTTATATTTTTTATTAATTCACAAGAAAGCACGAGCAATATTTAATTTTGCAATTTTGCATTTGATTTCTAATGTTCATAATTTCGTTATGAAATTTTTTTTAAGATTGAAATGAAAGAAATGGTGATATCATTCGAGGGTATGAATTGTAAATTGCGGAAGTCATAAATTTTATCATAGAAATGGAAAATTAGTATAGAGCGATTATACCGAGATTATTGAACGTTGAACATAAATGAAATCATAAAATGCTTGTTCGACATATTGTTTTTCTTGAGACAATGGCGTGCCAGCGCGATTAGCATCCAGCAGCATTTTACTCGCGTTTCTCTGGGTACAATGATTTTGAACCACGTTTCAATTTTTATTTCGTTCAATTCAATACAATTTTAAACACATTTTTCAGTACAGTTCCAAAAACTTAGTCATCGTTTCAAAAGTCGCGTAAGAATTCTGCGAGTGCAAACAACAGTCTTGGACTTTTATTTTCCAGTGTGGATTTAACCATCGTCACAAAGACGACATACCATAAAGGGGCTCAGATTTTAAATATTCAAAATTTCAAAAAAAAAAAAAAATGTTAAAAGTGTAAATGAATTTTAGATTTAATATAATATTATCAGGTTTGACGATCTAAACAGGCGTGTAAAACTTGAAAATTACACGACTTTAGAATTCGGTGACAAAAAATAAAGAAAAAAAAAATAGCGCAGGAACAAAGTTTATATATATTATATATGATTATTCACTGAACCCTGAACCGTGATTATGGAACAGGTATATGCATTGCGGCCAACGCGTTACGTCATTTGGATCGCGCGACATTATTACCTACGTACGGCTGATAGCTAGACTCACGCTACCTGTACAGTCCTTTCAGATTGTTAAAGCGGTTTGTGTAAGTCTGGAAAACAGAAACACAACGACGATTAATGCACACAGCGCCGTTTCATAAAAGCTTACACAAACGAGGCTCGTCAATGTAAATGTCTGATTATTCCATATTTCCATAGATTTGTTTCCAACTTCAAAATGTCCTTCCACTTGTCATATTAAATTGTTCGCGCATTAATTGAACACGTATTTATAGAACAATTCTACCGATATACCACACTCGGTGCTAAGCTTTTGTTACCGCATAAATGACATTTTTATGTCGTTAAAAAAATTATGCTAACGAGAGAAAAAAAATTTCCTACTTCAAATAATATACTTTTTCGAACAAAAAAATAGCCGATTTGGGTCTGATTTCTACAATTTTCTTTTTCAACTTCAAAGTTTGTTCTCAATTTTTAATCAGAAGTTTAACTTACTTTCTCCATTTTGTATATAAATTTTTTTTTTTTCGTACATGTCTAATAGCGATAACTTTGTATTGTATATGAAAACGCAAAGTTCTTCACAGTTAACGTTTGCGGACGAACAATATAACAGAGTCGCGGTATTTGAATGCAAAACTTTCAGACATTTGTTATTTCGAATGATAGACACTCTCGTATTTATACTTATATGATGACAGTGGTACTTGTTAGTGCCACCTAGCCGCGGGTGAAAATGCCAACCCAGGGAGATGGACCGATTTTCTTCTTTTTTTCTGTGCCGTTTTCTTATCACCTCCTTCGATTGATGTCTGTCGTTATAAATTAATCCGTCGATTATTCTCGGTATTCGCACACTGATTCTGACAAAAAAATCAACAGATAAAATGTAATGTGCTTGATCATCTTTACTTATCCATTTTTCATTCGATATATATCAATATATACGATTAGTATTAATACTTCATTTTTTTTATTTCGGTAGGAGTTAAAACAGCGTCATTTAATAATTGAGGGTAGGGTTTCAGGTTCGTTTTTTGAATCATGCAGATTAATATTATTAAATTTGAAAATGATTGAGAAAGCGATGAAAATACAATAGATGGGTTGTCGCACAAAAGGCACTTGAACCGTGTTAGCAACACAGATGGCAGTCGATATCTTTATACGAGCTGTGTCAACACAGACAGCAATAAAATTCGTATTACGTGTCCGTATCGTCTCATTTCGACATTTATGATGAATAGCATTTTTATACCAGACAACAGCACTAGCACCCGCATTCGACTAAATAACGAACCAAGTCTTAACTTGTCTTTTATATACTCGCTTTGAACTCGACCAAGTGAAGTTTATTTGGATCACAATTACAATTGCATTTGGTAAAGATTAAACAAAATTTTATCGATCTTATGAAACAACACTTATGAAACAAAATTGTCATTTGTTTTAGTTCAGATTTTGTTATCAGTTTAATTCATTTGGAAATACAAAAAAAAAAAAATAATAAAATGTTGGAGTGAAAAATTGATTTGAATTAGATAGAATTGAATAGAATGAATTCAGAAAAAATGAAAGGAAGGAGCAATTTAGTAAAAATAGAAATAGAAAATTAAAAATGAAAAAGAAAATTTTAAAAAAGTGACTTGAAAATTTACTACAAATTTGACCGACTGTTAATCTAAGAATTGCAACGATAGGAACTTCCTTTCCCACGTTAGCTATCAGTTGCGAATTACTTACTATATTACACCGTTCTACTAGGTAAGTCTGATAGATTATCTGAGAGGGGAGTTAGAAGGCAACGAAAATGACCATGCGAATGTAATGATAATTTCAGTCAACACAAGTTATGCTCATTCATTGTTTTCATTCTTGAAAATAAATTAAATTTACATTCACAATTTCATAATTTTTTCATCAGTTTAAACTCAATCGACGTTCAATCTTTGTTTCTACTTTATCGATAGAATTTTGCAGTTATTATATATTTTTGAAATCATCATTTTTATTCTAAACTGTTTCTATATAATTTTCTCAAATTCCAAAACTGTTTTATTCAAAAAAAGAAATTCAAGTTATCCCAAAATTTATGTTGGTTAAAAAATATTTCATTAATTATTGTAAAAATAATTTTATTTGCAACAAAGTACTTTTCGTAAAGAGAAAAAAATAATAGTTTCGGATCGGACAAATATTGAATGAGGTGTTAAAGTAAAAAACGTTTGCGATCGGACGAGTTGTCTTTTGTTATAGATTTGCATGCAAGTCAAACGACACATTATTCCTTGACCTGACCCAATGGAACCCCCTTTCATATTCATTAGCATCGGCTCAGCTTTGGACCACACACTCTACTGCCTTTGCATAAAGCAAAAGCGAAATTTTGTCGTGGTGTTGGCGCATTAAAAATCTATCCGGCCACCAGACTGTTTGTCAAACCATACACATCCGATTCTTTAATTTATATTATGTGCCGCTTATTAAATATTTATGAAAAACTTCACCTTTTATCCCTCTTTAATTTTATATCCTTCCTCGCCACTTTATCAGTCGTCCTTTTCAACCACCCCTCTTTTAAAAACTAAAAAAGGAACAGAAAAAGTAAAAACAAGTTGAAACAAGTTGCTGGTTACACAATTCCAATTTAAATAGCTTTCAAAAGAACGTTGATAAATTTTAATTATAAAATTAAAAATGTGAATTTCGTATGTGACAAAAAAAATGTGAGAGAAAAAAAAATAGGAAGAGAAAAGGAGACAGGGACAAAAAGCGATCGACACATATTTGAAACATCGAAAACGGCTTGAAAAGTCATAATTTGAATTGCATAAGTGTTTTTTTCCGCCTTTTGCGTGAGCCTGACAACGCGCATGTCGGGTGCATTGTTCACGACACGAGATTCTTATGTAAACGGTCATAACAATACTAAGTTACTAATCATAGGTTGGCCGGCAAACGCATCCTGCTTTGTGCTCACGCGGCTTCAATCGCGGCTCAAACTCGCTCGTTAATGAGTGCCGTCGTTTTTTTTTTTTTTTTTTTTTTTCTTCAAAACGCAAATCCATGAAGGAGAAATCGGCATGCATCACCATCGCTCGCAACTTGATCAGCCGCGTGACATTATTTTTGCATGACCGCGTTTTCGTCTTCCAACAGTGCCTTTCCACCGCTTTTGTCCCGGCTTTTTCTTTCACTCTTCTGACAATGGTTTCTTATCGCCTTCGAAACCTTTGTTTGTCATTATTCATACTTTTGTACAAGTAAAATGTATTACAATATTTCAGATCGTTTTGTTAATTTTTTAACCCTTCACGAATGGAGCCTATTCGATTGTTATTACCGACAAATTTTCTACTCATTCATAATATCGACACTGATTGATATACAACTCATAAAAATTTACTCATAAAAATTTTAACTTTTCCAACATTTTTTGTAACAAATTTAACAAGTTTTATTTCGTTTTAATTTGTTAAACCGTTTGAATTGATGGAAAAGTGAAAAAATAAAAATTTAATAATTGTTGTGTTTTTTTTTTGCAGTTTCAGAATGAAAGCACATGGAACGAGGATGGAGAAGTTTTCTGGGATCTGCCGCTTTCCAAAAACCGTGACACAGAAGTACAAAATCAGTTACGATCGTTGCAAGACCAGCTCGCTCAAGCCACCATGAAAATTCATGAGTTAGAAATTGAAAGGAAACGTTTACAAAAGGTAGAATATTAATTTCAAACAAAAACCGTCTGCGATAAATAACGACAAGTGAAAATAATAAAAATTGATTTCGCCAGGCTAACGATGCGAACACAAAAGAGGAAGTCATTGACAATCATCAGAAAGCCGAATTGTTCAGAGCCAAGCAAGATATGATGAACAGGATCATACAAATTGGTGAAAAGGTAAAAGAATTATTTACAACTACAAGTTTTTTTCACTAAAAATGTTAAAATTCACAACATTATTATCTCAGATTTTTATTGTTAATTTTGTGAGGATTGAGTAATTGGGAATTTTTATTGTTAGGGTCGTGAGGCCGAGAGGAATGTGAAAAGACTACAGATGGACGAATCAACTTTGGTCAATGATTTTCGTATGGCCATCTCAAAGCTTTCGTCCCCAGTACAGTTGGATCTGATAAAGAGCGCCCTTTTAGCTCTGGATTGTGACAATGAAAAATCTATTAAGTCGTTGCGAAAACTCAGCTGCGAAAGTTTTGAAACTGTGCCTCTGAAAAGTAGCCAGAAATGGCAGGACAGTAATGAAAGCGAACGAATTGCGAGCAATCGCGAAACGCAACTTTTACAAAAAATTGAAGGACTGCAGGATGAAAACAGACATCTGCAGAATAGCATTGATGAGTTGGACCAACAACATTCTGCATCATTAGGTTAGTACAACAAAAAATTGTGTAAAAAGTAAAACAAATGTTTAAAATTGGAAATTTTGAGGTTTCTTCCTCACCACTTGAAGTTCTTTGAAATTTTCATTTATAAAATCTTTTTCTGATACTTCAATGAAATTATTATATTATATTTTATAATTTACAAAAGTTTTGCAAAAAATATTTATTCAATTAATATTTCAAAAAAATGGTTGAAATTTTTTAAGTTCATGTACTTTAACTACTTGAAGTCTCAAAAAAAAAAAAAAACAAAAACGAGGTCACTTTTATATCAAAACTTTGACTTCAAAGACTTCATAAAATTTTAGTTTTCAACTTATTTATACATTGGATAAATCTCTAAATAAAACTTTGACTAAAACAATTATTCTATCCTAAATTGAACCTTTGAATTACAGACAAACTTTTATCCCTAAAAGAAGAACTCCAAAAGAAACACAGCGCCCTTCAGCACGCTTACGAAAAACTCTACGTGGAACACAATGAAGCATTAGAAAAACTCGACACTCCTCGAACTTCAGTTGAATCACAAACAATTTCATTTGGTAACCACGAAAAACTCGTCCAAACCGAGACAACTACCGAGCTCAAAATTGAAGACCTAACTTCAAAGATTATAAAGTTACTTAAAAACACTCCCATCGATCGAGAACCTAACGAAGATTTCGTAGAATGCCTGGCGAGAAACTACGTCGAGTCGAGGTGGAAACAAGAAACATTGGAACGACGAGTAACCGAACTCACTCGAGAACTCAAACAGACTTCTGAACTAAAAGAGGCTATGCAGATTGAATGCGACGACATGCAGGGCAACATTGAAACTCTACTTTTGGAGATCCAGCACTTGAAATCCAACCTCCCTGCAATCCCAGAAGCAAGTGAGGAACGCGTAGCTTCTCTGGAAACAGAAACAGAATCGTTACAAGAAGAGCTGGGTAAGTTGCAGCTGGAAAACGATTGTCTAAAACAACTCAATTCGAACGTCACAAAAGAACTCAGGAGCCAGGAGAGCATAGAAGCTGAGGTTCGCAACGTTAAGGAACAGTTGGAACTCGCTCAGCAGCAGCTATCTGGTCGAAATGAGGACGAGAAGGGCATGGCGGAGATCCTAAGCGAAAAACTGAACCGGGCTTTGGAAGACAATAACGAGCTGAGGAGACGCGTGGACAACCTGGTGGTTATGGAGAAACAGATGAAGGAGCAACTGAACATGTCCCTGGAGAAATGCAAGAGTTTGGACGAGACCATGGAGCTCACGGAGGAACTCAAGTTGGACCTTCAAAATATCAGGTGCGAATTGGTTAGTTCAAAGGAGAATAATAAGAGATTAGAAGCGAGCCTGCAGGCGGTCATGGAAGCCAAGAACGAAGCAGAAAGGGACAACGAGATCCTCTGTAAGGAGAAAGATCGACTGGAACACGAATTGGAAATGCTAAAAGCTGGGAATAGAATGGACGACCACATGGTTGAAATTCTTAGGGAACAACTGCAAGCTACTCTTCAGGACAAGAATGACCTGGATTACGATTTGATGAACGTGAGAAAAGAACTGGAAGGTGCCTTGAAGATGATGGAGATTAAATCAGGCCAGTTAGAAAAACTGGGGAAGGAGAATGATAAGCTGGCGAAAGAGAACCGAGATTTGATCGAGCAAGTTGCAGCCAACGACAATGAGTCCCTTGACAGGATAGAACTGTTGAATACTGAAAAAATTCTACTCGAGCAGGAGTACGAGGCTTTCAAACTGGACGCTGAAGCTGACAAGACGAAACTTACGGAGATGGAAGAGAGGATAAAACAACTGTCCAGACAATTGGAGGAGCAGGAGATGAAGAAGGCCGAAAGTGACAGACAGCTGGAAGAGCTGGTGGTTGTCAAACAAAAGCTTTTAGAATTCGAAAATAAAGTTGAGACGCTGGAATCTGAGACTGTCAACCCTCAGCAACTTTTGTCACTCGAACAAAAACTGAACGAGTATGAACAGATTTGCAATTCATTAAAAGATGATCTGGCGAACCAGCGAAAGGAAAATCAGAGACTGGTCGCTGAGTTGCAGGCCGAATCAGAGAAACATTTGGAGGCATCACAGATGGCCCGTGAAACAATTGAGGGACTTTCGCAACTGATACGAAACAAGGACGACGAGATGAAAAAGTCTTCCGAAGAGTTGAGCTCGCTCAGGACAGAGAAAGAGGAGTTGGTGAAACTCGTACAGGCGAAACACAGCGAGAGCTTACAATATCACGCGGAAATTCAAAAATTGACTCAGGTCCTGGCGGAACAGAGTTCAGTTGTGGAACAGTTAGTAAACGAGAAGACAAGAGCTGAATCTGCTGCAGAATTGGAAGGAAATTCAAAGTGTAGTTTGGAAGAACATGCTAATTTGGCTGCTCAAGTCGACAGCGAGAAGGAAAGGTGTGCCGCCTTTGAAGCTGCCCTGATCCAGGAGCAGGCAAACAACAGAATTTTGCAGGACCAGCTGAACGATTCTCGAAACAAGGAAGTCAACACGATCAGAGAACTGGAACGCCTCAGAGCTCACCTGATTGAAGTGGAAGAAAATTATACACAAGAAACGGTTGGTATTTGGACGAATGAAACGACATTAAAAATTGAAATGATATGATTTTGAGATCATTTGGGTATTTTTTTTGTAGGTACAAGCAGAGGCGAAGCTGTCGAGTCTTGAGTCGCAGTTGCAACAGGCGGAAGAACTTGCGAAGAACAGCTCGACGAATTATACGTCCGCTAGTATTAGAGCAAATCAACAGGTTGAGTCGTTGCAGCAGCAGATGGCTCTTATTATTCAGCAACGTGACGAGATACAAGCTAAACTTTCAGCCGCTGAAGACAGAGCCTTGGCTTGTTCAGCTTCTGTGAATAATTTGCAAACGGTCTTGGAACATTTCCAAAGGGGTACAAAATTTAAAAATTGACATAATTTTGAATTTTATTATGTATGTAATTTAATTTATTGGTCTTTATTAAATGACGTTTGCATTTTTTAGATAAAGAAAAGGACATCGAATCAGCAACAGAAAGGATTCGTAACCAACTGCAAAACTCCTACGACAAACAAAAAGAGCTGATGAATGAAATATCGAATCTCAAAGTAAGATCATTTTCATACTATTGAAATTGAATTCTCCAATCATTTTACCTTGAGTATAATTTATCATTGCTCATATCTGTTAAAACAGGATCAGTTATTGGAAGCAAAACAATGCCTCCAAGCGGCTTCAAGACTGACGGAGCAATTGGATCAGAAAAATGAAAAAATTGGAATGTTGGAAGAAGAAGGTATTTTATTAGCTCTGCTCACAATTGCTATAAAAATAAGATATGATAAATAATAATTGACGATTTATCATGATCGATTTTTCACAGGCTGGTTGCTTTATTTAGCTGCACATTAATAGTAGTGATAAGAAGTTCATCATCAAACCAACGAATTTGAGTTCTTTTAATTACTCTATTTTTTTTATCAACTACTTTTTGATGATCAACTTTTGCTAATTTTGTAACGCTTGCAGAAACTAATGCATTTGTTTTACTGTTCAAATTAACTCGAATGACATTTCATATTTGTTGATTTGTAGTTACGTTGCTAGATTGTCCGACATTTAAAAGCAAATTACACGTGCTTGCTGCTTTGATAAAATTTTTGTTTCAATCGTTGCTGGATCGTAATTGTTATTGCACTTGAAATATTTGCATGCAACATGTTAGAGTAAGTTTCGATTGTCGTTTAAGAATAATAGTTTGTCCAAAGAAATGTAAAAACTAGTGAGATGAAAATGAACCCGAAGGTTCAAGCTCTTTTGGCAAACAATTTGTGAAATCGCATAGTACCGCATTTGAGTTTTGACCACGTGACTAATCGCCAATTCAAATACACGCGAAAAAAAAAATTTTTTGTTACAATCATTGGTTTGAATTTGAACAAATAAACCGAACCTTTTTCACACGCAATGCACAAATCTGGCGCTGTAGTCTAATATCAGCTAGTAATTCTGGGATCATGTCAGTAACACAGGATTCTTGCTGGTATCCGATTACACGCTGGACCATCGCCTTTTTCACACACCTAGTAATTAAAAAAACAAGTGATGATAACAATCAAAAAACAATTATAATAAGCAACAATGAAAGATCATTCAATTTTTCGTTGGCACGTATCACAAAACTGGTGCTGGTCGATGTTTTATCTCCCATCCGGCAACATATTATCAAAATGCTTTTTAATTATCATCTTCACTAATTAATTTTCAATTTTGTTTTGTTATCAAATTTTGACCAAAATTCTGGCGAGGGTTAGAGACAAATTTTTGTTCAAGAGCTGAATGTTGTGTGAATGATTGAAAGGGATGTTAAAAGACTAGCTTTGATTTAGAAACGTCGTCGTAGATCGTGTTGTCGGACTGTAAGTGGATTGAGCCGAAAGTTGAGACGAATAGCTGGTAATGGCCAAGTGGGTAATCTCATGCGGTAACATGTGAGCGTTAATTTACGAAGCTCACATTACCCGTGGGGTTTCCCACCCGTTACCAAATGTCTACAACCTTCCTACTAGTTAATTGCTAACGTTAACAATTTGTTTGTATCATCACTTAGACAAATATATGCTGCAAAATATATAATTGACCAATTTTGCATGATTATCTGTTGAATTAATTATACAGATGTAAATTTAATTGTAATATGTAAATTTGGATGCGTTTGAAAATTGAGTTCTTTTTTTTTTCAATTCCAACGTCTTAATCTCAAATTGTAATTGAATTTTGAAAGAGACGGTCGTTAGAGAAAAAGAACAGCATGTGTTGATTTGAATTTTTGTTTGTTGCTAGTTTGGCATGGATTATAGATAATTATAATTACCAAGGAGAATGCAGCATGAGTCAAGTTGCGGGTGTGAGTATTACATAAGGTACTGGTGTGGATGCAACTACCAGTACTTGTGTTATACTTGCTCTCGTGCCTTTTAAAGTCTGCCTGTTACCTGCGCTGCAATGTATTACACCTGAATGTCACATCCATCTTTTAAAGAACACACACTTTCGGTACCGCAAAATGCATGGTATCATTTTTTTTAACCGCCAAATCAATTTTAGTTTCCAAACGACAAATTCGAATAAAATATCATCCTCAAAATTGAACAACAATTTATAAAAAAAATTGTACAAAGATCATCTGAAAGGATACTTTTAAAATCTTCGAATTAATCGCATGTCAACATTTGCTGAAGATTGCTCATGAGAATGCATATGAAATAAATATTATGTTCAATATGTTCTCAGTGGCACGACTGACAGAGTTGGTGAACAATACCGATGAAAGAATTCAAGAGGCTACAGAAAGTGTCAAAGGGAAAGTTGATAAGTAAGTTAAACTGACTTTTTGGGTACCATAAAAAGATAGATAGAAGATAACAAAGATAATTAAACTGTTTCAGGACCTTGGTAAAAAATTTGTTGCTTGGATTTTTGTCCTCTCCTGCCAGTGACAAATCAGCGGTGATGAGAGTTTTTGCCACAGTTCTTGATTTCAATGAATCTGAACGCGATAGAGTTGGACTTAACAACACGACTGCGAAAAACAGTTGGTTCTCGAATTTAATGAGTTATAACGGTCCTAATCCATCAAAGGTAAAAATTTAAAAATTATAAATATAAAAAAAACTAACTCTATATAAAAAATACTATATTGTTTTTATATTGAAATAAATTATTTGCAATTTAAAGTAAAATTGATTTCTAACTAATATATCTACAACTGCAAATTTTTTTAGGACGACGAAGCTTCTTTATCAGCAGCATTCATTAAATTCTTGGAACAAGAGTCGAATCCTAAGCCACAGCTTCCTGCTTTGCCAATATCCAATACGGTAAGTTTGTGTCTCAAGTTACAAATGAAAAAAATTGCATATATACTTTATTAATCTTTTTTATATATTTTGTATTATTTTTCTAGCCGATTCCAAAACCAAGCCACAGCCGACAACCTTCATCTTCGTCGACTCAATCGACTCTGTTACTATCAAACATATCATTGCCGACGTTCCCAGACTTTGTGCCCGCTCGAAACACTGGATCTATTCTGAAAGAAGTTCTAAAAGACAGTTGATACTAAACCGTTGGATTAATTAAAACGCGACGGACGCAGTTGTCGAGAACAGTTGTTGCATTTATATATGAGTTAGGCTACTTGTATTATGCAAATGAATCATATTATGCTTGTTCAGAGTATTATACACATATAAAAGTTAATTTTAAAATATAAACGAGTGTAAGAAATTTGGCGGATCATTCAACTTAGTAAAAAGTATCACCAGGATGGGTATTGAAGATTTGTATAAAGAATGTAAAAAATTGAGAATTGTGTAATAATTAAGTTATTTGTATTATTATATATTAAATAAATTTGTTAAAATACGAATAACTTTTTCTTTGTAACAAACCTTTTTTATTACAGTTTATCAACATTTATAATGTACTTAGATATTAATATATTGTATAATATATACATTATTTTAACAATAGTTGACAAGGATATATACAAAATTGATTCTAAATTTTGGTTTTGAATAATTCACATTTAGTCTTTCGGTTCATATCTGCCTTACGTGAACATTTGAAGTCTCGTGAAAATTCTGGCAAATTTGAAAAAGGCATGAGAACACGTAAACCTTTCGGGCTATGTTTCAAATCCTTATGTTTGAAGCCATGATTAGAACAATATGAACTGGCAGTTGCTATCCAAAACATCTGTCTCGAATTGTAATTCAGTCCAGGAAGTTTTTGTTCTTCACCATATTTTTTCAACATGTTAATGTAAGTATGGTAAACTATTTTGTATCCTAACAGATCAGCAATATCTTCGTTTTGTTTGGTCTTGTTATAGCTCATCTAAAATTTTCAATAAATCAATAAATAATAATGAATATTACAAAACGTCTAAAGAACTTGAAAGAAAATTATGAATGTATACATTTTTAACTTACGTTATATTCGTTGAATGCATCTTTTAGACAATTTTCAAATGATTCTATTGAGTTTTGGTATCTGTAATAGAAATATATTGATGAAAAATCTGAGCGATTGTTTAATAAAAAATATTTGATCTGTAAAGAAATATATTGATAGAAAATATTATTTTTAATTCAAAAAATAATGTAGAAAACTGAAGACATTACGTTATATTTGGCATATTTTCTTGTTTTAAAAGTTTGCGTGATAATTTGTTTGCTGAATAATCTTCCAGACCACTAGTTAATGATCGATGTATCACGTGCCCTAATTCATGTCCCATGGTAATACCAATAGTACCATAATGAAGATATTTAGGTAATTCAATACTGTCAAACATTCTTGATTGCAAATACATAGCAGGAAAATCTGAAAATTGTATCATCAAAAGGTTTTAGTTGAATTTGCCATAATTTTTGTCTGAATAAAAGCAAACATTTTGGCAACCATATATGTCAGGACAACCAAAACATAGAAAATTGTAAATGTATTAAAACATCGGATTTTGACCGCCAAAAATTGACAACAAAAAATGTTAAACGAAATCAAATAAAATTGTCACTGAATAAATTTAAATTAATTTACAAAACTCAGAATGGATTCATTTTACCTCACTTGATTTGAATCATTTGATGTGGATCGGCGATTTACCTATATCTATGATCTATAGTACGATATGTTTTTTCTTCAATATTTTTTTAACTCGAAATTTTGAAACTTGAAATATTCAATTAAAAAAAGGAAACTATCATGTAGCAAGGATGTTCTGAGAAAAAAAGCTATTTGATTATTTAGTAGAGAGCGTGCTATCTTATGCACAGAGAGAAATGTGCCTCGAAAAATGCTCGAAACAAAAGCGGAAAACGCATTCGTAAGATAGGACTGAAATTCGGTAGAATTTCTAATATGAAAATTGCTCCGATCCGAGCTGATTTTTCAGT
>JAAMPD010002139.1:0-16970 GCA_025266255.1 Trissolcus basalis
GCATTGTTATAATCTGAGATGAAAACAAAAATGTAAAACGAAATGATATAACAATGAGAGACGGACCTGTCCCCATCTCCGCTGCCTTCGCCATCGCTGCTCGCTGAACTTGGTTGTCGCCCACTCCTACTACTGGCAGTGTCTTCTGGCAAAACTTCTTCGCTTCTATGAACTGTAAAGGAGGACTTCCCTTTCTTGCCGAACCCGAGCCGCCTTTTTCGTCCTTCATCGCCCACGTATGTACCACCAACAGACATGCACGTGGCACGTTATGTTTTTATGTTTTTTTTTTTTTTTTTTGGATTGTCAATAACGCGTTTTGTATGTATTGTTTGTTAATTATCATAATCATCATAGGGTAGAATGATAGAGACATTTTTTTAACAAGTGAAATTTTTTTGTTTGGTCCGGCCGATTCACGCAGGTGTCATGGTCCCGCGATCAATCGCCAACCGCATTATTTTTTTTTTACCACGGCAGGAGTCGTGCAGGAAAGGTGCAGATCGATGACAGACGTGGTTCCATCGACGAAAGATAGTGGAAGTAGAAGATTAAGTATGTGTGCGTGTGTTTGTGTGTATTCGAAGAGATGCCGCGAGTTAAGTCGAGAGGGGGAAATGATAGAAAGAAAAAACAAGGAAAAATATTAGAAAGTGTGAAACTGAGATAACACTACTTTTATAAACTAGATATACTTCTGTCATCAGATGCAAAAGAAAATTTTTAAATGGATTTTTAATTCCGTTCCTAATTTTAGGGAAGGTGACAGAAGTATCATCTCTTTTTCTATATTATAAACTATAACTTTGGTATAAGATTTTGCTACAGAGAAAATATCTGTTGACTGTATAGTATCTTGACAATGTATATGAGGTGATCGAAGACTACTACCAGCAACTATCAATTCTAATTTATCCTTGAATTGTTATTTGATTGCACGCGCGATTTTTTGTTGCTTATTTTATTTTCTTATATGATCACAAGAACATGTAAAAAGATGTGTTACCTGTAGCTGATAGTTGACTTGTGCTGTTGCTCTTCTTTCCCATGCCACTTTGGTACTGTACTGCACTCGTGCCCCCGCTACTACTTCCACTTCCGCTTTTACTACCCGGAGAGCTTCTTCTTCCTCGACCTGATCTGTCCTCCGCGTGAAGACCAACTGCTGTATCGCTCAAACTACCATCTGATTAATGCAAACAATTATGAGTTTTCATAGTCAACAATGCCATTCGTAAACAAAAATTATCCAATTTCCGGTTCTAATGATTATCTAAATTATATAAATTAAATATAAATGTAAATTATAAACAAATCAACTGTAACTCAAGATATATATCTATTAGTAATGTTACTTCTATTTACTTTGGTTATACTACTATAGAAGTACCGAAACTGTTAAAATTTGCTGTACTAAATGTTGTTTCTATTTGTATTTATACAGCAACGCCAATTTCAACCGTCAAATCACGTCATTGTTTGATGAAAAATCAATCAGAATTTGCTTAATTAAAAATGAAATGAATAATAAATTAGTACAAACGTAAAACTGATGCTCTCAGTACTTGTATAGATATTAGTGATTATATGTGACAAGAGCGCGTGTAAACAACACTAGAAAAAAAAAACTCAAAAGAAAAAAAATGAAATGTACTTGTTGAGTATTTGCAGTGTTGCGAATTATTGAAAAATGTAAAGCTAAAAGTGATTGAATAAAGATAGAGTACCTGCTTTCTCATCCGTGGGAGCGTCGGTGTTGCTGAAGCTCCTGGAGAATTGGCCCCTCTTGGCGTGGCCGTTACCGGGTAGTTCATGCCTGGAAGGCTTCTCGTAAGAGCTGCTCTGGCTGGCGTAATCACTGCTTTCGGGCATAGAGGATGATCGTCGATTATTTCCGTCGTCGTCAAGTTGATCATCGTGGTAGTCGTGCGAGGTCGATTGTTTCCGCGACCGTCGACGCGACGATTCATCGAAGGCATCGCCAGACGACGGGGTTATCGTGGCGGAGCGATGCGGTTTCGCATGATTTCGTGATGCAGGGTTTTCATGTTCGACGGTGGCCCGCGGGTTTTTAGCAGTGTCGGAGGTAGCGGTTTGGGAATCAAAGATATTTGAATTAGCGTTAACAGGGCGGGGTGCTCGGTTACGGGGCCTACGTGGATTGGACGGGCCAAATCCGCAGTTCTCGCTGCACTGGCTCTCGCTCTCCATCGAGTACTCGTAGTACTCAAGGGTGTCGCTGATCGCGACGTTCCTCTTACTACTTTGCTGCTGCTGCTGTCGCGCGACATCGCGCCGGTCCCTATCGTCCTCGTAAAACTCAAGCTCGCGCGCCTCCGGGCAGCTGCTGTTCCTCCTACGGTACCTTTGCCTCTGACCAGGGTACCTCATCGAGTGGGAATGGTCCTGCTCGTGCCTCCTGCGTCTGCTCGCGTACTGCTCCTCGATCTCCCGGCACTCCGGGCAACTGGTCTTCCTTCTTCTGGCGTGCTCCTGCCTGCTGGTGTAGCTCTCGGGCTCCCTCCTCGGCCAGCTCGACCAGATCTCCTCGTAACTCGTCCTCCTGGGGCCAACATCCACGGCCTGCACCGGTTTGAGGCTGGTCGGCCGGTTGATGACCGTCTCGACCGAGCCGAACTCCTCGTCCGAGTCAAGAAAAATTCGGCCCGGCGGCTCGGCGGCTCGGTCGAACCGAAGCTGCTCCCTCTGATCGTGGTAAGTCAAGTCCCTGGACTCCGGGCAGCTGATGTTACGTTTGCGTCGCTTGAGTCGGAGCCTGCGCTGGTAGTCTGGCGATTCGAGCTCCCCGTCTGAGTACAAAATTGGTGTTGAGGAAGCTCGAACCATCGGCGGCTGGGCGGCAAAGCTCGGCGAGTAGTCATCGTGGTGCGAGGTGATTGGCACGTTCTCATAATAGGACTCGTAGCGGTCTCTTTTTCTGCGTCGTCTGGGCGAGGATGACTCGAAATAATGATCCGTACGGTGGGTCGGACGGCTGTCGTGGATCGTCCTGTCGGCGTACTCGTCGGGTGAGAAATAGTGAGGCAGAGGGTCGTCGTAAGGGTCACTTTGAAATTGAGCGTTTGTGTGGTTCCTCGACATCTCGGAGGAGAGCTGAGTCTTGTAATCAATGAACTCGTCGCCACTGTCGTCGAAGTATTCGTTGTCGTACGAAGCGAGACAGGTGTCCCGGTAGGGGGTGTAGGGGGCGCCGTGCTCGACGTACCAGTTCTCGTAATGATTGAGGTCGGCGTCGAGGTAGGAGTCGGTGCTCCTGGCTCGGCGCTTCGAGGCCGGTCGCGAGGAGTAGTAGTAGCCGTCGTAGAGGCTGTCCTCCCAGCTCGAGGTCCTCCACTTTCTGCGGTCGATCGGGTCGTTCAAGTAGGCGTACTTATCATATCTATCAGTCGGTGACATAAGCTCGTCGATGCTACAGTAAATGTGCTCGCTGGGCTCCTGCGAGCCGTACAAGTCTTCCCTTAAGGCCATCGCATTTTGAAATCGCGCGCGATCCAAGTGACAATCGCACGGCGACTCAACGTTGTCGTCGTAATAATATAAATGCTTGTACTTTCGTCTAAAAGCGTCCTCGGGCAGCTGCGAAAGGCAGCCGAAGGACTCGTAATCTATGATGCCGAGGGCATCCATCGAACGTTTGATCGGCGACTCGAAGCGACGAAACTCGGTGAGGTCCTGATCCAACGCGGGACTCGTCTCGCGGTCGTAACCAAAATAATATCTCGAGCGACGCAAGTCCCGCGCGCGCTCCGACGTCAGCCTGCTGCCCTTGAAGCAGTCCTTGGCCACGTCGGCGATGATCTTGCTCTTGGTCTCGCCGTTCGAATCGTAATACGATTTGCTTTGATCCTTGAGCGCTGGAATTTTGTCTCCGTACCTGGAGTCGCTAATGGATAAATTTTTTTTGAGCTTTTCTCTGGCAGTTCTCAGGCTATCGTCGCTGAATATGTTGCCCGACACAGTCTCGTATTCAAAACTCCTCGCCTTCCGCGACAGCAGGCTCGAGTTGCTCTCGCTGTGCAGGTGCCGCCGGCCGAGCGCCCCGGCCGAACAGTTATTGTAAATAATATCGTCCTCGAAGCTTCTGGCCTTAGGTACTAAGAGGGATCGCTGCGACGCTAGGGAGTCGAACGAGCTCGTCCAGTCGGAGGTGGGCTCCTTGGCGCGCCGTCTTGAACAGCTGGTGATATCAAAAAAATGTTGCTGCTTCACTCTACCGGGCCTTCTAGTTCTAGTGCTACGGTCCTGCCAACTCCGAGACCTTCTGTGCGAGCTGGTCTCAAAATTGTGCGAAGCCCGCAAAGCCTCCCGAGGTTTGTACATATTCGCGCGATCAAAGTAACTATCGCCGCCCGGGTAGCTGCTGCCCACTCCGACCTCGGGCTTCAGCACGTACAGCATGTACTCGCTCTCGGGGCTTTCGTATCTCAGCATGTTCTCGTCCACGGTTTGCGACCTCGTGAATGGGCATGTGCGCATTTTCTTATACAGCGATCGTACCACTGCGGACTTGCTCCGTACAAGAGGATGGAGGGATGGATTGTGCTTGCTCGGGTAACTTTGAGGCGCGGGATAATAGTCTTGGCAATGGCATTCACTGCAAGGTACCCTAAGTCTGTGCCTGCGCCTATTGCGCCTAAGGGGTAGGGGCATTGGGGATATGACACCGGGTATTAAAACGTTTTTAACTGTCGGTCTGGAAACAATTTTTTCATACAGTTGTAGCATTCCTTCGACATTCTTTTTTCTTTTAGTTTTTTTTTTTTTTTTTTGTTATTTCTGTTATTATTTTTCTTTTTCTGTTTTTGTTTACTTTTTCTTTCTACGAGAGCCCATTCTTCTTTACTTTCATGTTATCAACTTAGACACAATTTATGCTCCAATTTGTTTTTTATTTTCTGTTCTTTAGATTTTACTCTCGCTTTGGTCGACCGAATGAGTCGTCTGACCGAACGGCACACCGACGCATCACGACTCCACGCTTTATACGCGACGCGCAACAATCTTTGTCTTCTTTTTTGTTTGTTTGTTTTTTGAATTGCCAATTTGATGCATTAGAGACTTGTTTGCGATCACATGTGGCCGACCAATTCGTTCAACCAATGCAACGCACGTGATCCCTGATTTTTCAAGAATGGGTCATCATCACTTCGTGATTCATTAAATGGACATTGGCGCAGTGCAAGAGGGCGTGCGTTCTAACAAATCTAACAAGTCTAACAGACGCTTGATGATTCGTTCGTAAGGAGGCTACAAACTATGAAGCAAGCGGGGGATGGACAGACAGAACAAGAGAGAACAAAAAATAGAAAGATGCAAGATCTAGAGAAGGGGGCGAAGGGGCGGGGGTGGGGCAAATATCATTCGGCAATGCCCATTTAATTCAGGGATTTTCCGCAACGAGAGGACGAGCCACTGATCGTTCCATTTTTTTCTCGAAGTACGTCGAATAAATGTGTTTGTTGGTGGATTAAAAAACGAGTGTTGGTAAACGAGAAAATGAGTCCCGTTGAGCCGATATCTAACGTTTCATGCTTTTCCGCGTGATACCTTTTCATATCATGATCTCGTGTTGATATATAATAAAGATCGAAACAAACCTTCGATTATAATGGAACCAACGCGGCTGAACTCATCGATATCCAATCTTCAATTACTTTCGCTTTCTTATTCATTGTCTGCTTTAGCTTTAACATTACTTTTCGTTATCAATATCAAATCATTAATCTCATTTCTTTTATTCATCATCATAATTTACGTTAATATCGACTTGACGGTATTATATATAAATTACAAATAATGATCTTGGTCTCTACTCACATCAGTCCTCTGGAAGCCCGAGGTCTCTCCGATTGTGTGCTAAACGCACTACTCGTCACGGAAGCGACACTCTCCATGTCCGAGTCGCCAAAATCGTTAAAAATATCTTTCTTGGAACTTATTCGCCCCCTTTGCGATCTGTGCAATCTGTGAGCATGGCTTATTAAAGAGTGATGGTCACGACCTATCGAGGGAAGGTCAGAATCCGAGAGACCACTGTAATGCTTTTCCCATCCTAGTTCATTCAAACGCAAAATACATAAACATCAATGAATTTTCTTCATCACTTTGTTCAATTTATTGTTCATTCCACCACCCCCGTACTGTTTTGATACGCTATGAACCTGCCTGTTACGATGCCTTATAAATTACTTCGTCTTCAATCAGACGCCACTCTGTCTTTCAGTACAGCATGTAAGTGTGGTATTTGAGGCAGTTGACGTTTCTTCGGGGAGCCCGTAGGAGTCGCAGTTGCTGATTTAGATGTGAACCTGTGCAGACAGAAAAACAACAATTGTAACAAGTCATTTAAAATTATTGTTTGGAAGAAATTATAAATAGTGAAAAGTAGATTGAAAAAATTAAATTTTGTAATCAAGTGATAACTCAACAAGTACCTCGTGACATAACCATGCGAGTAAGGAATGGATCTGTGGTCAGGTGGTGAAAGAGAACGATGACCCGTAGGACTCTGCGACCTTCCCCTATAATGAAGGCTGGGCGAGTCCATTGGTGCGGCGCTGAGGGATCTATGGCCTAACATGGCACGATGATGGTCCTCCTGTGAATTGAAAGATGAGCTTAATTAGATCCGCAGTTGCGTCACAGTTTTGCATCTTAAGCTCGCAACTTGCTTGTGTAGGTGTGTGGTTGCGACAATAAAGTTGCTAAAACCGCGAAACATTTGTTTTCTTATCAACAAATCAAATCTGTTCGAAAATGAAATTCCAATGAAAAATGAAAAAAACGTTCGATCCAAAAATGGTATCAACTATGTGATTTGATTTGATTGAACGCAGTTTGCAGTTCTTTTGTTATTGTATTTCTGTCTATCAAGCTTCGCTAGTGCATTGCTGTTCTTTTAAGCGTGCAAAAGCAAGAAAACAATTCGTTATAACAAAAATATTCGTTACGTTATTATAAAAAAAATAGTAACTAGAAATAAAATATCGTGTTCATTCCGTCCTTGAAAGTTCGGTTCAAGCTAACAACTTTTCACTTAGCTAGTTACAACTAAAAAACCAAAAAACACATGACAAATCATTGCTTTTCAATATTTCGCCACAATAAAGAGTATAAACCTAGAAAGTGTTTTCTTAGCCGCTCGATGGAGACCACGTATTTGTTTACTTCCTGTTCGATGTTGCTTAAAACTTCCTTTTTTTTTGGTTTGTATGATTACGATTGAGTGCAAAGATGGATGTACCTTGAAGTAATGATGATATGCTGACACGGAGGACGGATGATCTCTGACCATAAATGCGGCTCTTTTTCGACCTTGCGATAACATATCCCTGCGACTACGATGCTCCCCATCCACACAAAGTTCTTTCTCTGGCGGTGGACTAGAGTAGTGACTGCACGATTGTAAATTATATTATTTCATCATTAATCCAACTTCAATCTATTCTTAATTCTATAATCTAAATAATATTCAGCTGATTGTTTCATCAAAGTCATAATATTTGTCATTAACCGATCGGTTGCACCAAATATATATAAAAGCGGTAATCTAAATTATTCGTTGCAATTTTACAGGTCTTGTCGAATCTTGTTTTTTCTCCAGTCTTATATTGGTTCATATAAAGCTTTCTACCTTCTACAGTATCACAATGTGGTCTATTTTACATGTAGAAATAAATAGTCCGACTTGTTTGATATGGAACTAAGATTTACTCTAATGCGTGCATCAAACTTTCATTACGTACAGTTTTATTTTATGTACATTTGCCAAAAATTATATATATCTGGAAAGTTCACTGATTTATCTGTTTTACTAATCTCAAGCAAATGTTAATAACTCTTTTACTCTTTTCACTCAAGGGAGCAACAAAAAATAGGGATTATATTTGTTGTTGTTCAACTAAATAAAACCAAGCTATAACAATCACTAAAACTGAATAATTTTCTAGAATGCGACTGAGCATATATTAGTGAAATGAATTATATTTGTAATAATCGTACCGCTTATAATTTGACGACAAATTATGAAACCTATAACACACATTGTAGTTATCATAAAAACATATGTGAAACAAATTCAAACAGAACAAAAAAAATGTTCAAATGTTAATTTGTGAAAATAAATTTTTGTTCAAAATTGAGACGTCCCTAGTGCAAATATGATTAGGTGAATTTTTATAAATTTTCATAAGGCCCGCTTTGAAATTTCGATCATAATCTTATTTTATTTGTGATTCTTCACTTTTTTTCTTTTTTTCTTCTTTTTTCTTATTCTAAAATCAGGGCCTATAGTATCAGGCCCCGTAGGTTTTGTGGGAAATCCTATATAGGGCTAAAAGTCAATGTTTACTATGGGCGAATATATTTTATTCGAAACAAAATAACATTAGTTATTGATTGAGGGGAACTTTCAAATTCGTTCACTTAACAAAAACATCTTTGAAAAGGGAGAAAATTCAGCTGACAGTCGGCGCGGCTTCTCTTACGGATTTATCAATACATCGGTGAAACCTTTTATGTAAGTCTATTAAGCGATATTTAACTTTATTAAATATATAAGACGTCCGATTCGTACAAAAATTAAAGCAGGTAAATAAAAAATTGTCATATTTTCTATGAAATAGATAACCCGTTATATAATTATAATTATATTGTTTTATAAATTTTCTTAGTTTCATTCAATATAATCATTTATTATGGTTCCATAGAAAGTGCTGTATCACAACAAAAAGTTGCTGATCATATTATTGCACCCAAAAAAAAAATTTAATTTAGAAATGTCCTCACAAACTTAAAATTTATATAATTTTATAACAAAATTTAAAAATGGATTGGATCAAAACTCGGATCAAATCAGAAAAATTTCGTATATAACAAGAAAATCAGTTATGTTTTTGGATTGTATCACTGAAACCTTATACTTATAGTATAAGTAGTATATGTAGAGCGAGATAGAAAAGCCCGTAACCTCAATTTCAATTTAAGAGAACAATGACCTAAAAATGAATATCGATTTATTCAAGACACACTTTATTAAAATTTTGTTGTTCATTTCTCACACGTGATATATTGATGTATAAAAATTTCAGATTGACATAAGCAATTATCTTGACTGAAAATAAGGAAAAAATCACGGAAGCTTCACGTGATTAAACACGGATCTTTTCAATATATCGGAAAATGAACGATGCAATTAACAAACATAATCGATAAAAATTTATTTCTGACATTTCCATTTGTAGTAGAAAGATGAAGACAAAAAATTATGCTTATCAATATCACGAATCATGATGCTGAAAAAACTGTATATTTTTTCTGAAAATTGAGCTTATTCTTTTCGAAAGTTGATGGTTGAACTTTAATCCAATAAAGAAATTGATGAAACAACAATTTGTTTATAAAGAATGATCAAAATTGTACGTTTGAAAAGAAATTTATTTGAAACACCGAAGAAATCATAAATATATATGCACGAAACAGTTGAAAACTTTTTAATTATATAAAATGTCGAATACCGAATAAGTGGGAAAAACTACAACCAGAGAGTTTAACACAGTTTGGCAAATAACGACCGGACATTACTGTTGGAATATTAATTTGAGTACGATTGTAAGAGCGGCTCTGCAACCGGCGGTGGTTGCAGGCCAACTGATAGCATGTCAATTGGCTTGTTGCCCAGTTTTATAACTCGTTTCCACCCTTTACGCTCTTTTTCTTCTTCGCTCTTCAACGACATCGAAATTCACATTAAATTCTCTTGTTAACTATTATTTCTGATATTAATTTCAATCTCATTATAGATTCATTTACTTTTACAATTATTATTATTATTATTATCATCATTATTAATACTGTTATTATTATAAAATCCTAATTAAAAAGTAAAATTATTTTTCATAGTATCTTTATAATTGCAATCTTATAAAATTTGAAATATTTTCATTATGAATCTGTAAAAACTTCCCTCGAATATTAGAAATATCTGAATGCCTGATGATTTGACAATTGACATTTTTAATCAATCATGAAAAAACAAACTTTTTGTAAGATCACCGAATTATGCGCATCCCCAAGTACGCACGCACAGAATGTAAAGAATTCTTCAAACGTACGAAACAATGTGAGCCAACGTCACAGCGATATTAACCGAATTGCAACCAACTGTGCGCGTTATTCATATAATCACGTAACAAAACAAATTGTCACATGATAGTAAAAATTGTGGTGAAAATATATATATGAAAAAGGTAATCGATAGCTAAACATTGACCAAGATTGCAAATCTTTTTCAACGAGAAAGGTATTGGAAAAAATATGCATTATGAACTCGTTACAAAAATTATCTTCCCTTTTCATTAACCATTTCATTCTCTTGTAATTACTGGGGTTCATTTATTTCTTCGCGTTTTTTATTATTTATTGTTTATTATTACGTTTTTCTTTTTTTGTTTTTTTTTGTTAAAAATTAAATCTCACCTGGAAGAACTGCCGATACTACTTATACTAGCACCATCAGCGGTTCTCCTATGTTCCCTGGACCCATCATAATCCGTAATATCACATTCTGAAGTATCCGAATCGCTTAGTCTAGACGTTGTGGATGGTGGACTCAGATGACAGTCGGCCGACATTACAATGGTTTCCTCTCCACCCTCTTGATACGACCTGAAATATAAAAATAACACATAAAAATCAATCGATTTTTCAATTTGATTTCAATTAATGAAGCGAAGGATACAAACCCAATTTGACGATGTTCTTCGTGTGCCATTAAGTAGTGCCATTCAAGCTCATTGTTCAAAGATGAGGATCCCAATCCTAAAACGACCTCCCCGAGAAAATTGTTGACACCATATTTGCCGTAATCCCAAACAGTTATCTCCAGCGCGCGATGCCTTAATTCCGTGCACCTAATCCCATTATAAACAAACGTTTGATCCCAACGCGGATCATTTGTGTTGGCCAACGTTTTCGTTCGTCTTTTGGACTTTTCGCTGAAAAATAAATCAAAGGGTCATTATATCATAATAGTTACAACGTCCTCTTTAAAAAGCAATACAACAATTAAAACAAATACCGTAACAAAGAAAACTAAAATAAGTAACTAAAAAAGTTTTAGCATTTACGTCAATTTGACATTGGCATCTTTGAATTCAAACGGTAAATATACATTCGCTTGGCCTCAAATTGCAACTTGGTGAAAATTCGAAAGCTGTCCGGTAGAAGAGCGAGCTGCGTTTTTTTTTTTCAAACTTTCGTATCGCGCTGTAACTTTTTTAATCATATGTAACAAATGGGACCGATCAGTTGTCGTAAATGCTACCCGAGCTTTCGCCCATTTGAACATGGCGACAACTTGATTGATGCCAGACTGGAAAAATAAATGAGTGTAACGATAAAGAATTTTTTTCAACGTACCTTCTATCGGGAAGTAAATATAATTTGGCATAAGGGTTCCTGGGCTGACCGTTGCTGTTGGGCGTGAGACCAGTGGCACATATCAAAGTAACGACTAATTGAAGAGCTGCAGGATCGAAGCTCGTCTTAAGCTGAAGACGACCGCCAACGTTTGCGTTGCCGATTGACGGACGATGGTGGCGCGTCCTGCCTTGCGAATGAAAATCCGTCGCGCCCGGTGATGTCACTAAAACCGACGGTTTCTCTCGCCTTGTTTCATACGATTCTGCAAGGATCGCCCCATTCAACATAATTAAAGCTTTCTTTTTTGAATCCCGATTTTTTTTAACACACATGTTTTACGATTCACATCACAGTTGAAGGCCTGTCACCACACATGTATGAATGGAACGATCCAAGAACACGAAGCATCTGGCTTCATTCTTCACTCAAATACTATATCCACACAATTCTTTACGTCTTCAAATTTAATTGCATCACATAAATTTTAATTTCAGATACAATTTTATACACGTACCATTTTCAATATATCACATTTTTTTTTAAATCGCTCATTCTATTTCTTTCGAATCTTTGTAATCAAAAATAAGGTGAACAGCTTGTTTATTCGTGATTCATTTTGTTTTATTGTCACTGTGGATATAGTATTAAGTATCAACAATTTTCAAATCGACTATATTGTCGAAGTTGAAATTTATCGATGTTGCAAATTGATATAGCATGAATGTTTTGTGAGATACACATCTGCAAACACAAAAAGCTGTATCATTTTATAACATGCACGCTCATTAGGCAACTTAAGTAACTTGATTTTGATTTGTTCATTCATTAATTTTATTATTATTATTTTTGTTTCTTAACTTTTTCATTATTTATCTAAGAAAGGCAGAATATTGTATTACAACAAATAAGCTATGGACAACGTAAATTCCAACAAATCAAAGTCAGATGAAATCTTAGAGAGGATCAAACATCAAAGAGTTTATGTTACAAATGAATATTTCATTTTTGTTTCAACTGACGGCGAGATTGCGTGGACACAATAGGTGTTAGATATGAGCAAGGAGGCTGCGGGTATATTCACCTTTATGATGAAGCTGCAGCGGAGTCGGTGGTATCGATTCGTTTTTCTGCTTCCATTGCGTTTGACTCCCAAGGCGTCTAGATGCAATGGGAGTCGTCGTGGTTGTCATCGACGTTGGCCCACCGTGAGTAGTCGACAAGTACAAATTTCGCGTAACAACAAGTTCTACCTGCGGCTCCTGCTTCGATTGTGCAATAATGTCGGCAACTTCTTGAAAACTCTTACCCTGAAGCGGTATTCCATTCCATTCGAGCACTTCGTCGCCTAAAAAACAATCAGTCAATGATCATAATAATCCCCAAACAATCGCATATCAAATCTACATGAAAGTAATAAAAATTGAGTGTATACTTTATCACGAGTTTAATTAACTCTTTTTTTACTTTTTACTCAAAAATTGTTCAATTCTTGTTTTTCTTTTGAAATTAGACCCTTTTAAAATCCAAAAACAAATTTGATCTGTTTTTTTCGTTTCAATGCCTAGTTTAAAGTTGGAAAAGTTTCTCACCAGCTTTTAAATGTCCATCGACGTCTGCAGAACTTCCTTTCTTGACTTTCTCGATAAGCGCTCCCATTGTGCCATCTTCCAAAAGTTTCCCACCGACAACCTTCAGCCCGAGAATGTTACCCCCTGAACTACCGGACTTCCGCAGGATCATTTGACCCGTCATCTTTAGTCCGTCACTGCTCACTTGCCACGGCGCGTTCGGATGCTAAACAACAGCAAACATTTGTACTATATTCCATTTCCATTACAAGGCAATTGCAAATCACAAACAGACATCACAAAGATTGAAACAATTTTACTGTTGTAAAATCGACAAAAGTGCAATAAAACAAATTTGGTCACTATGTGAAATTGAGCCACGAAGAAAATGGTTGTCATTGACGAAAGGCAAAGAGAAAACAAAACTAATACTTTCGTGTTGAAAAATTCTTTTTTATCTAATAACATTTAATTTGACTCTCCTTTTGACTGAAAAAATCGAACAAAAAGAGGGTTCAAACATTTTCTCATTTAGACTTTTAGAAAATGATTGTTATAAGAAAATATTAGTTTTGTTTGTTTGTTTCATCATTAGTTCGTTTTTTTTTTTTTGTATTAGAAAGGAGCGTTCAGCAATTACTAAAAATAGTCAGTGAGCATAAATGTTAAGCTAAGCTACGCATGCAACAACAACGCATTTATAAATAATGTTTCAGAGAGCATGCCAGACGAATATCAAGCGTCCTATTGTACACATTTTACATTGAAAAGCGTCATGCAAGATGCACAACAGAGTCATGATGATTCGAGCGTCGCGCCTATGAAACGACTTATGTGAGATCGAATTGTGTTTCTAGGATGGATCTACTTTAGTAAAGGGGTTTTGTTTGAGATGAGCATGATTTGCGGATAAACAACATTCGTCATCGTCTTTGCAAATGCTTTTTAAATAGTTCTTTTTTTTTGTTTCTCTTGGTTGTTCCTACAAAAATGAGGTAGATCGAGTTTCGTTTTTGTTGTTAATTCGGCTTCGAATTTGGTCCCACAACGATGGTCCTAAAAATTTTTTTTCATTTTCAATATTCCACAACAATATATTCACCTTTTCCATCTAACATATAAAACTTAGACTTATAAAAAAAAAATATCGAACACAAATTCGGAACCGAAATCAAAATTAATGAAGACAAAAAAAAAAAAGAAAAATGTTTTGAGCGTCGATGATAGGATTCAAACAAAAATATTATCCGGTGTAAGAAATGGCGGATTTTCTCGATGATCGATTTTTTCAGTAGGTTTGAATAGCTGCCAGCGAGAAATCTTCAAACAAATCGTATCATTGAGATGCAATAGCACTTTCCTCATTATTCAAAATGCATCAAGAATGTCAATTCAAAGCATTTTTTGTAATCTCAATCAATCTTTCGAAGAAGAAAAAAATCATTTCATCGTGTAAAATCCATGAATCGCCATTATCAAATATTTTATGAAACGTCACAAATAATAGAAAATGGTCGGAATTATATTTTTACATGGCTATTTTTTTAAACAAGTAAATGATGTATTGATTGATAAATGTATGACAAGTGCGCAAATGTGCCGTCAAAAATTAGTGGCTGAAAAAACCGTAGGCAGCTTTTCTGATTCGTATAAAAAAAGTCAGAAATGAATTCGCAACATGGTTGTTCAAAAATAACAAGCAATAATCAACTTTGAAGCCTGCGCTTGAATGATGTGAGAATAAAAAATACAGTTCCAAATGAAGTTATAATTTTTAATCGAATGCAGATTGTTTTTCAATCAAGATAATTGATGGTAATTAAAAATTTATTTTATATAAAAAGGAAACAATACAAAACGGTATTTTTTATCCAAATATCCATGGCGTTATCTTATTATTTAGCAGCCTATGTTACTTCACTTCTACGCGTTTGGCAGCACTAATTTTCTACATTACAAAATCATGTTCAAACAATTGCAATCGGGATCGAAAGAATTGTCTTTTTTATTTAAATGGTAAAATGCTTCATGATAGCGCATATTTGCTAAATTGCGTTATTGCTGTCAGTAACTTTGCCAATGAAACTTCTACGCTTGATGGGATCCGCAGTCAATATTTATCATACACCGATGGTTCAGCAACTTGAATTTCTAACTGTACTTTGTTGTTGAAAAACTGAAAATAAAAATTCAACCCGAAATCCGAATTTGAATTCGAAATGTTTATCAATTCCATGAGTTATAAATAAATATATGACTTTTTAGGATCCAGATGTAAATGTTAATGAGACAATCTACTTGCTTAGCTTAAAATTACGCGACTAGGTTCAATATTTCCCAAAATACCAAAACTAATATAACAAGGGTAGTTCAAGTAATTTTTCTTTTCTTTGACATGAAAATTATTACAACTGAGATTGTTAACATGATAATAGAAGTATGTACACAATTGAATTTAGATTAAATATGTAGTACAATAGTGAAGGTAATATTAATTTACGTAGATTCACAAATTAATGAAAGTTTTTCAAACACAGAGAGAGAAAGAGAGAAAGAGAGAGAGAACAAGTAATATACAACTGATACTGAGAAACCTATAGAGCCAGCTCTAACAGATATACTAAGAATCATACACAGTTCTCCGAGCTGATTCTTCAAATGAAAAATTGCTATTTCTTCTTAACATTTTTTCTTTTAACATTTTTTCTTTTAGCATTAATTTTTTTAAATATCCTTTTTTTACAGGAGCATTTTTTTCTTCATAACATCTATTTTTTCTTAAAATAATTTTTTGTCCTTCAAACTATTTCTATTCAAAGTTTTCTCCTCCTGAATATTTTTGACTTAACATTTAACATTTTTCTTCGTTCGAAATAGTGATTTTTCATCAGTCATTATTTTTAATCCTAGTAAAAATGATCATGTATTGTTTTGACACAAAATTATATTGACAATTAATTAATTTAAAAATCATATCTTGACCTTATATTGACAATATAAAGATATTATATAGATCATATACTGTCCACGTATCATCAATATATGATATCATGAAAACCATTATATCAAACTACTGATCATATATTGTCAATATAGTAAAATGTTATACATGGTCCCATTTATGCTCCATAAATGCCAAGTATATATGGACCATATGTGCAATTAAAAAAAAAACATATATGACTTGAATAAATTTTTAATAAATAGTTCGATAAATGTTGCCCTGTATTATCAATGTAGGGCACATGTATGGATCCATATATATTTCATAACTGATTGTCCGTAAGAGAAAATCCATTTCGGTGACATATATGCTATAAATAGATCATGCATTCATAAATGACTCATCCATCTCCCAGTCGTAATATATATGTGCCATTTATGGAACCATATATGAACTTTTACATATATGATTATTTTTACTGAAAAAAGATGTTATACAAAAGTGGGTTCAAGAAAACGGATGGTATTTGAGGAAATTACTGGGCAACACAGATCAAGAGAAACAAATCGGTAGATTGACTCATGATGAATTGATCAACCGGGCGTGTTGAATTTGTAAAAGGTTTTTTGGTCTGATTGGCCCCGTACCTTGGGCAGGTCGCCCCTGTTGCTGTCTTCACTGCTCGTGAAATTACTAGACGTGTCAATACCGGAGTCTTTGGTAGCACTGTCTTGACTGCTACCCTGCCGTTCGACCTCCCAAGACCAATCCTCTTGAGAGTCGATATTGGTCCCGCCGTGAAATCGCACTGTCTTTTTACCCCTTCTTTCAGTGAACCTGCTGATCGCAAGTTTTGTTTTTTCATCAATCTTCAATCTTTCTTCATCTCTCTTTTCTAACATTTTTATATTTTTTTTCAACATACAATTATCCTTAAATTTTTTTTTTTTTTTCTATTTTCTTTTAGTAATTGGTAATTGTTTCCGTTGTAGAAACACACCTTCGCTGTCAGCGCG
>JAAMPD010002140.1:0-16954 GCA_025266255.1 Trissolcus basalis
ATGTAAATACAGCTGGCGTTAAATTGTCTGGAGGTATTGGAGCAAACACGAATGGAGGAATCTCCGACGATGCTAAAATACAAAATGATACACCACTACAAGCTACTACTGAAAATGTTAACGGGTCGGAACGTACTTCGCTCGAAAATGTAAATACAGCTGGCGTTAAATTGTCTGGAGGTATTGGAGCAAACATTGGAGCCAAAACCTTTAGTAACAATACTGGTAAAATTTCAAATATCCAGTTTATTCCTTTACATACTTCAACTCCGATTACTACCGTTTTCGTTTCTTCATCATCTACATCGTTGAAACTATCAAATGTTACACCATCCGATGGTGTTGAACATAATACCACAGCTTTGGTTTCAAGTGAGTCTAGCACAGATGTATATGGTGAATCTACTTCTATTTCTTACAAGAAACAAAATTCAGTACCAAGTGAGAATGAATCACCTACACCATCTTCTACGACAAACATAATTTCAGCATCGACAAAATTAATTATAACAAATAATAATGAACCCGCTGCTGGAACACAGACTCCCGAGTTTCTGAGTAGTACTGTTAGACATTACGTAGTGAGTTCTGCTTTGTCCAAGGAACAAAGTCTCAGTCCGAGAGTTACTACCACCGAATCTAATTTTTCAAGAAATGTGTCATTTGTAGAACAAGGCGAAAATGAATCAATTAGTAAAACCAACAATTCGATTGGTCAGTCTAGCTCTACAATATTAAATTCTACAGAACAGGAAATTACGCATTTTACGCATAAGGATAATACAAATTTTTTTAATTTAAATTCAACTGTTGCACTTTCTCATCCGACTCCTTATCCAGTCTTAAAATCTGAGGAAAATAAACCCTATTTAAACTCTACACCTACTTCCTCTTACAATCACAATGTTAAAATATTGCCCGAAATACATCCTGCTTATCACCAAGGGATTCATCAATTTAGTAATACAAAACTTACAGGTCATTTAAATCCACAAGCTTCTAATAGGCATTCCCTGATTTCAGCAAACTCGCGTGATTCGTATGGACAAAAGATATTCAATTTTATTTCTAACATAATGGGATTAATAAAAAATGGCATAAAGAATTCAATGTTTGTATTCACTTCGATGTTAAAGAATATATCTAATCGAGTACTGAGTATCTTTGGTCATCATAGAAAACCTAGAGAAATAAAAGAAATTATGGTCGAACATAAAGCTGTGAAATTTCGTAACAGGAGATTCATTTATATGACTTAACAGGGTTAGAAAGAATAAATAATTTTTACTAATATATAAGCAATTTTATTGTTTTAAAAACAGTTTAAGTTAATGTAAAATAAAAACTTTCCATAAATAAAAAATCTAAATTATTATGAAAACATGTTTAAAACTGAAAATTATGAGAATTATGTAAACCAAGTATTATTATATGCTAGTATTAAAATTTGAAAACACTTCAAACTTGTTCAATTTTTTACAATTTCCCATGTTATCAAAATTTGTTACTTTTATTATATTATTTGTTGTCGGAGCAAACATCCTACCACTTTCAACTATCAAAAATCTAACGATCGTACACATTAAATTAAAGTGAAAGGAATGTCACATCACAAAAGTATGGGTTAAAACTTCAGTCTTCTTAGACATCCCATATCGACAGTATCCAGTCTATTAGATTAGCAGACGATCATCGATACAACAAGCGTTATTTTACTTGTTTTATTGTACATCACAATTAAAATATTTTTTATGAAGTCAATCTGAAACCAAAAGGGTGAGTTTTTCATCGTACTTTATTTTTTCAATCAAGACGCTTATCACTCCTGTTACAAACAGAACATATATATTTGCTTTTTTCAATATTACTACAAGTTATTTTTTATTCTGTACAATTATAATACTATTTTTTTATTTTTATAATATGTATTTCTTTTGTTATCAATATTCACTCATAACGTTTCATTGTTATGAATAAACTAAAATAAATTAATGATAATTAGGCATTAATTATCTTAAGTGAATGAAAAATTACTGATATTTTAATTAATGCTTGTAATAAGTAAACATTAATTCATTGTATTCGATTCGATTGCCTTGAAGATCGCATTTATATTCCAGTATGCACAAATTTTATGTAAATATAAAAATCTGATATCAGCAATTGAATGCTTTTTATATCATTTTTTCTTTCATTCACAGAAATTCAGTTTAACTGGAATTAGTACCTTTCCATTAGTGTGATAAAATTGTGCCTTTCCGCTATGTGGAAATTCACAATGATTGCAATATTTGCGATCCTCATCAATAACGTTCTGAGTCAACCACTCGAACTACACAAAGTGAACCAGAGTCCAAATTATGGCGAAATCGGTAATCCCAGCTCGGTTTTATCAGTGAATGAAAAAGACGTACGTAAGCATTATTAGACATAAAGACATTATAAAATCATAGAAACCCAATCAGCCAAGACAAATGAAGCAAGTGAGGTCATTCATGAATAATCATTTACATACCCTGTGTACTATAACCAAAATAAGATTGTCATTCTTTTTGTAATTTGTCATTCAACCTTGGACGTTTTTGTGATATTCATTAAACTCATGCTCGTTTTCATTGTCAAATTTTTTTCTCCATATTATATTTTATTTTATATAAAATCAATACAAAAATTTTTTTTGAAAATTAACTCATCAAATTCCATCATAAAATAAATAAAATGATTAATTTGTCGTTTAAGCTTTTTGTATCAATTTCAGTTGCTACTTTTACATTTATCCTGTTATTAATGAAATTGTGGAGCTCTTCTGTTCGTTTTTCATTTTCGTTCGAAGTCTAAAAACACTGAAGAAACATGTTATAAAAAATAAATACCTTGAAGTGAAACGTCTTCAAATATTTTTATCAGACAAAACATACTGGAATTCTTATACTTCCACGACACAGATATCCAGATGAATATTTAATCACGCGCCGCTTCGTAACAATCATGAATACGTAAACTGATAAAAAATGCGCGGTCCTCGATGTGTGGACATATTTCTAATCTGTCAATATTTTTTCAATCTAATGACAAATATTTTTTCGTAAACATTATTCTTCAGATTATGTTTATTATATATATATTTACTTATAGTTGAAAATATATAATTTTTACATTGTAATCAAAAACAATTTCTGTAACTTTATTCAACTTAATTTTGAATTTTATAAGTTTGACTGGATTTCAATAAATCAAAATCAAAAATATAAGCAACGAGAAAGAAATTTCAGCTAATAAGTCTACCATATGCAAAGCTTATTTCATACACCCTTACAGCATACAAATCAGAAATATCGAAAACACTTTCACCGATCCATCTTTATTTTCACGTTCCATTTCACTTGTAAAAAAGGCGACACTGTGCAATCATTCAAATCAACTTTGCTGTTTAGAAAACGATAGCTGAATCTCGGAAATTTGAAGATATTTCATCACAAACTGAATACAAACCAAGGGTCGATGCTTACTTTCCTGCGGTGCCACCTAATGCGCAATACTTGCCAGCGAGATCCCCTCGTCAGAGAAATTCGGCGATGCAAAGATATGAGGCATATCCTATTTCTTCTAATAGTTTTAGTAGTGTCGGAAGGTCGCTGACCAGTGGCTTCGAAAATCTTGGCAATTACATAAGCAATTTAGTAAACGTAAGTAATGTATCATCTTAAATTTTTTAATAATCTGATCACGCTAACAAACAATACAAAACAATTATAGAACATCAAACATTAAAAATTATAAAATAAAATGAAATTGAACATATTCGAATAGTGAAAACATTCAAATTTTTTTTAAAACAATGTATTCAATTTTTTTAGCAACAACGGCAGTCTGTAAGACAAACGTCACGTCAAATTACAAATGCACTTGACCAACTTGGAGCACGATTAGTGGGACTAGCTTGAAGTAATTACCAATGATGATTGACTGAAAGAAAAATCAACATGGAATCGAATTAGAAGTAGAAAATTGTATGATTTGGTGAAACAAAATCAAAATTATTGCATTCATTGATGTTTATCAACATTTTGCAACAATGTCATGATATGTGAAATGTTTATGAAGTAGCAAAGTCGATTGAACAGAATCATTTGACTAACTTCAATAATATACAAACTCTGTACAGTGACAAAAAGTGAAATTTGAAGAATCCAAATTTTTTCAAAGAAGAAATTCATTTACAAGTTCATTTACATTATTAAATGTTAAAATAATAAACCTTTACAATTTTGGTAGTTTAAAATTTATTTACCTATACAAATTTGGCATGAAACTAAAAATAAGACAAGGGAAGTCAAAAGAATAAATAAATAACATAATTCAATAATTGAGTATGACAATAAATATACACTTCGCAGTCATTAATCGCAGCATCGTTACGATGCATACAAATCACAGATTCAATTTCTGAACACGATTCTTGGCCACGGTTTGATAAAATTCTTGTAGCTAACATTATTACTAAGATAATCATTAGAGCTGTTTTATCAAACTCTGAGTATCGTCTTAGCGACTTGAAACTTTAATATTCTTCGCTTTTCTACGTCCACAGATAATACGAAAGATACACAGTCGATTTTCTTAAAAATCAACATACAATTTTGATATACATTGTGAAAAATAAACCCAGATAGAAACTTTTCTAATATTACATTAACACTTATACTAAAATACTGCCAACAAAATCTTTTTGTTGTTTATACACATTCGGTTTCACAACCACTTTTAAATCAAGTAGAAATAACATTTCTAGAAAAAATACAATTGGCTTTGCAATAGAAGAGTGAATAAAAGTTAATCTGATTCAATTTTCAATCTACTCGATCATGCAAATGTATTTTTCTACCAGCTATTTTATTTCTACCAGCAATAACTGAGCAAGCTGAAAAAAATTACAGAATCTTTGCACGATCTTTCTATCTGGGTCGATGAAAAAAAAACGGGGGAAAAAGTTATATTCAATTTTGACACAGTTTCTAGACAAAGAATAAAGCAACCAGAGCCAGAACTAATCATAGTTCTCATCTTTTCTTTTTCTGACTGATTATTTCGTTCTTGATTTTGTCAAAAAATTTACATAATCATATAACATTCTTCCTCTTCCTTTGAGTTTTGTTAGGTCGTCGTAGTATCGTAACTTTTGTAGGTATGTGAAGATCGTTTATGTCGGACCGTACAGAATAGTATCATGCTTGCAATTAGTCCGAAAAGTTGCAGAAAGCCAACAACGAGTCCCACAGTCCCGACCACGTGAAGCCTCGTGATCAGCCACATCTGGATTGCCCCAGCGCAACCCTCCTTGTACCAAAGTTCCTTGTTTCTGCCCTCGGGGTCGAGTCGACCGCAGTACCGCTCTCGCCGGATACAACAAGAATCCGGCACTCGATCCTCCGTCGGCCAGGCCTCAATCTGGTACCAATCCGTGTAATCGCGAACTCCGCAACAGTGAAACTACGAAATATTCACTTCTTTAGTTATACAAACATTACAGTTATTATAGTAAATAATAAATTATATATAAATAAAGTACAATTGATAGCTTGATGTTTTTTGAATAATTTTTAATTTCTACAATAAGGCAAATGTCCCAATGGTGATCACTTACTGACATGTACCAATTAGCGTTGTTAATCATTCATCGTAGAGAGTTTACGATAAATTATTTCATCTAAAATGTTACTAAGAAAATTATATAGATTCGAAAATATTAAAAGAGTCGAAATATTATTTCTAATACTTCTTTAGAATTTGAATGGCATAAAGTCACTTGGGTACATGGTCAACAACTGGGATATTTACCTTATATATAGTATTGATACAATCATTCATAAAGTAATATCCAAACTATATTTTAATATTAAATTTCAATATCCAAAACTTCCGAAATTTCTTAAACGATCTCACAATGAATTATGAAATACTGAAAAATTGAGCTGTGAAGAGAAAATAATTATACAGATCACTATTTTTACATCAAGTATAACACAAAAAGGACGAGTAACAAAATTGGTAATTAATTATAATGATTCTCCAGAGAAAGTGAGAAACAAATTTGAAAGTTATGTTATGCATAATTAAAAGTGCAGTTGATAATGAAAATAATTATTCATTTTTTAACTTAATGATGATATTTTAGTTTGTATACCTAATTAGTTGAATTGCAATTTGAAAAAAGAACATCATTAGAGTATATGTTTGAAAAAAAAATTAGTTGGTATTGACGATTATATTTTATAAGGAAAGAATTAATTTGATTGGAAGAGCATTTATATAGACAATAACATCGTATATCCATGCGAGACTTGTATAATTTTCTATTCAACAGCATATCACGTTTTTTCAGTTCATTCATAAGAACAAATTATGTTGTTAACATCTATTACATGAGATCCACCGCGTGATCATGCTCAACACAATACAATTATTCCACAATTACAATAATTCACATGTTTGTCATATTTAAATGTGCCTCGTTATATATTCCTCTGTTCCGTCATGTCAAACATTTAAGGATGTTTTTCATTTCAACACGTCTCGTTTTAATTAAAACAATCACCTCCTCGTGTATGTGATCCCAAACGGCAGGAAGAGTACCCGGTTCTCGAGTGATGTTGTAGTGCTTCTCTATTCCATACAACAATTCCGCCTTCAAACTTCTCGTAAGATGTTCTCGGAATATAAAAGAAAGAGTTCCCACCATAAACTCAGCCAAAAAAATCATAATCACCAAACTGAAATACTGAAAAAAAAGATTCATTAAACTTCTATGACAATGAAATTTTTTATATAAATTTTTTAGCACTTAATATTTTAAACATTCAAATTGAGATGACTTTGAAAAAAAATAATTTAACAAGAAAAAATATTATATTTAAAGTTGTATGTATTTGCACTCAAAATTTTGATTCCTTCTTTTTTTTGTTTTTTTTTTGTTTTCGTAAAATTTACATTTATTCAGCAATTTAAGCAACGTTTGTCACTTCTAAGATTCGAAAAATTTATGTAATGCAATTTCTCTTCAATTTCGTTAATTTTTTCCAACATAATATATCAAAATTTAGAAAAAATATATGGACAAAAAAAATTAAAAAATAGTTTATTCACAATTGTTTTTTTTTTTTTTTTTTTTTTTTAAAAAAATGTACACATATTATGTTAATGAATGTGAGAACCGAATGATACAATTACTTGTCGCGTTGATTTACATGCAAACGACGTTTCGATTATGTATCTAATCAATAGAATAATTACAGACGTCGCTCTGTCGTTTCTTCCAATGTGTATAATTGTCAATGTTTCGCGATCTAGTTTTCATACGGCCACGTCGACGCACCTTTTTTTCGTCGAGGTTAAGCGCGCATAAATATGTCAAAGGGGCGTTTCGCCGTGCAAATTGTCGTCATACGATTTGTCACGTTTAGAATAATTTTCAGCGTGCATGGATTCGCGACACTGTTTGATCTTTACGGATCAAGGCACCGCAGGTAATTCGACAACTTGAAAATTATGACTGTAAAATTGCCTTTTGTCATTTTTCTTACAACTTGACACATTTTTCGCATTTTCACTCGTAATAAAATTATCGTTCGGATATTGCATTTCTAATTTGACACGCTTGACGAGTTCATTCAAAATACTTCAATCTATTTAAAGTTGAAATTGAAATTGATCGTTGGTAATAGAATGGTTCATCAAATTGAATGAAATAAGACAAAAAAATAAAATAAAATTCCTAATAAAAATTTGACGTTCCAACTTTGTATGGGATGAGACATGAAAAACTGATTTTGATTTTCAAAACTTATTCAAAAATATATTTAAAAAAATACTTTCATTCGTTTAAGTTATTTTGATACGACCCTGATAAGGGAACCAAATAATCTGATAGAAAAATATTTTTCTATCAAGTTTTTTTTTTAACAAGTTTGGTACAACCATAAGTTTGGTGTTGAATTTATATATCGTGGCTATGATCTGGAAATCTTATCTGGGCCTGATCTGGTTGACAACAAATGTGGCCTCCTGCTAAGAATCCAGTCCTGTGCCATAAAATGCTGGCCGAGTCCAAAAAAATTCAATCAGATGAAAATGTTCTACAAGGGTAAATTTAAATTAATCGTTGGTAATAAAATGTTGGACGAAATTGAACGAAATGGAAGAAAAAGAAATGTTTTATATTGTTGTTTGCGGCGAACAATTTAAAAAAATGATGGATCGCATATTTGGACGATCAGTCTTGAGAGGAGTGAATGCAATGATTCAAGTCTGACAGTGTTCAATTGACGGTTAATTTGGGCCGAGAGCTCGGATCGGATACGGGTAACAACGTGGAGTTGATCGAACGCAGGCCGCCTCTTTTACGAGGCCATCAAATTTCGCGATGAAAACATCTTGTCGAAGGGAAATATTAAAATGTCGGTAATGAGCCGGGCGTAATGTCGTATCGTGTCCCCCTCGACCTCATTGCTCGATTACGGCTTTATAAAGTGACCGTCCGGGGCTCCGGAGAGAAGTGTAAAACGAGCGGGGATAAAAATCGGCAGCCTCGTTTGCAGCCCCGATATACCTTTGGCATTTTTCGTCCGAGTTACGCGAAAGTTTGAAGCGCGATTACGGTGCCTCCAGACGTAAACATAAATTGAATTTATAATCGCGATAAATCATTAGGCCTGTGCCTAGGAGAACTGTTTGTTTTGCGCTAACACGGTTTCGCGCATTTTCTCAACGTTTACAGTATGCTAATGCCCCGGGATCAATGAAATATTAATTACGATACCCATTCGCTAATAAATTGTTCGCCCGTGAGAAGTTATTGAATGTTCAAACCCGGCTAATGGCTTCTTCACTTCCGCTAATAAGACTTTGCAAACAACACAATTCATGTCTCTGATGAACATTCTTCTTTTGAAATAAATAAATAAATTGTTTACTCCAACTTCTCATTATTAGGAAGGGAAGTATTTTTTTTCAAATCAGCGGAAACTGATTCTTTTTTTATGAACCCCTCGCGAATGTCATGTAAGTTAATTTTCTTTGTTGCAAGACCGTGGAAAGAGCACCGACAACGGAAATTGAATGTAAATCAGCGTAATTTCTGAGATCATTCGGGGGAAATAACGTCACTCTTAGTTATATGACAATTACAAGCTCGTCCAAGCATTATTTTACAATTATCATCTGACGGCATCGCGCTTTTCAATTGACTCTGACATCTCGATCTAGATGTCCGATATTTTTAGATAAAAAAATCAATCTCAAATTAAAAATTGTCTCCTCTTGCTGGTATAAAATGTATAGCGAAAAAATAAATGATTAAATGTCACTCGTATCACCACTTTTTTATACTGTTTTTTAAATATATTTCATATTTCAAATTTTTATATATTGGAATTTATAAAAAAAGATATATCTGCAGTTTCTGGTAAAAACCAGACGTGTGTTATTTCGATCAGAATGTTGTTCATTTTTTTTTTCATAAAATATATTTTATAAATCAAAATATCTATTTTTTAAAAATATTTTTATAAACATATTTTTTAAAAACTAATTCATCGATGAAAATGACAATTTTTAATAATCTTGATATTCATGTTCATTTGTTTATTTAGAAATTTTTTATTGTTGAAAATTTTAGTTTCAATTTGCAATGTTTGTTTAACGTCATTAGCTGAGGTCTGAAACGGATTGTATTCCCAGTGTGTGTATATAATTGTTGGAATTGTCCAAGTCTGAGCAAACTTTGCGAAATTATTTGCACAAAAAACGGTAACTCAGTCAATTACAAGCAAAAAACAGAAAGAGGATAGGCCGGGAAAATAAAACTAATCTCACTAATAAGTTTATATATATCCATTGGTTGGGCAGCAAGCTCTAATTAATGTACTGCGCGTGTAAAAAATATTACACCAGAATCAGCTCGATTTGTAAGACGATAAAATGTATCAAACCAGGCGCTCCTTGTTATTAAAATGTGACGATTTTTGTATTGATAATAATGTTGTTCTTTTTTCTGCTCGATGTAAGTCTTGTTTTGAGTCTGCACATATCATCGAATGAAAATGATTATACCCTCGCATACCTTAGCACACTGTCAATTTGCATATACGAAAAAGTCGCTTGAAACGTTGACTTTTCCATTTCTCGGACTTATTAGCAAAGATTCGTAAGTGAAACCCGTTTGACGCCTTCGTTTCATCGATTACGTATGCCGATCGGCTTTTTTCAGACGTCATTACCGTAATTACTTTCGTGATTATGCTTATCGCCCGTCCTGCTCTAATAAAACAATAAACTCATGCTCGCATTTGATGAGAAACCCTGCAAAAACGCAGATCAGGTTTCAAAAGTTGAATTTTGCCATTTTTTCTCCTCCCGTTCTTTCCAATAGAATGTTTGATTGGAATTGCAGAGTCAAGATTTTGTCTGGTCGTCGGCGGAGATGCAAATAAATGGTATTGATTTCAGATTGGAATCCCTCATCATTATGTTATAAAGTGGTTCTATTGATGAAAACCAGAAAAAAAAGATGTGAACCAATCTGCTGCCTCGTGGGATGGGATAACAAAAATATTCAACTTCCGAGTTTCCTGCTGGAAAAAAAAAATTGATGAGAATGTTGAATCGGACATGAAATTGACAAGTCAAAGTTGAATTTGAAATTGGAACCAAATTGGCCAAGATTGGAAGATGATGTATTCCCAGGCTGTGACTTTTCAATCAAACCTCTACGGTGGATTAAAAATTGTCGATGTCAATTGGATCAACGCGATGGCATCATTTGGCAGGCACGCGTTTACTTGTTGGCGGGTCGTTGTCGCTGGAACGATCGGTCGTTGACCATTGGTGTACACACCAGACACGAATGATAGGCCAGAAATTGTAAGTTACATATGAGTTTACATTCCCGATGCGTAATCTATTCCGATGTCTTCAAGCGCTCTCATTTGATTCCGGATCGTGATCGATCTTTAATCGGGTCGCGAGTAATCACGCGACAGTCCGATCGGAGTAACAAGCACCGCGCAAAATGATGAATCGCAATCGCCAAGAGATGTGCTCGACGCGATGTTTATTTGCGTTCGAGTAGCGCGCGAATATTTTATATTTTGTCAGGACGAGTTCAGCAACTACGTCTCACATTTTTCCATTTTCTGTCTGCTCCCAGGTTTGCATGTCGGATGCACATTTAAAAGTTGGTTTTTTTCATTCAATAATTAATACAATCCTGAAATATTTATCATCAAATGAAATCTTTTTATCAATTTGTGTAAATTTTGTAATCCCACATCTAGAAACGGGAATCTGTTGATTAAAAATATTATTTCAGTTGAAAGTTTAGATCTCAGTCCAATTACTGATTAATTTAAAATAACAACAAAATTAAATATTCCCAACGCATAGAAGTGGATCCTTATATGATACGTACGCGAAAGCAAATAACGTACATGGCGTAATCACTTTAGCTGACTATTTCTTGCATCCGGTATATGTCAAAAATGCCTGCCAGTAGATTCGAGTCACGTCGCACTTGTATCTAAACCTATGGACGGGTTTCTCGAATTACTTGAGAATCTACTTCCATGTGTTCTTTCATCAAAAGCTCATAGCTTACGCGTAGAAGGAAAAAAAAACATTCCTTTCCCTCTGGACAAACTTTAAAAAAAAGTTTGAAAAATTGTCTGAAAAAAATCTTCCTCAACTAATAACAAAATTGAATCAGCTTCCATGGAATGTTCAATGGCATTTTTTTCAGACCAAAAAATGTTCCCTTTCACTTTGGATAATTTTGAAAATTCGGTTCTAAAAATGTGAAAAAAATGCGCCAACTAATAACAAAATTGAATCAGCCTGTACGGTGTGCTAAACGGTGAAATTCTCATTGATATTGAATAAGGTGATACTTTAACTCGTCGAGCTTGTCGGTCGTGTTATTTGCGGACGGTGCTACCATTGCGGGTCTCGGTGACCTTCGACACTGCGCGCGAGTTGCCCCCACGTCGTCATTAGTTACGCGAAAACGTGCTTACCTTACGCACACCGGCGTTTCCTTTAAATTCAACTCCCGGCTGGAACAAGCGCGCAAACGATTTTATACAGGTTTCAAACACGGTACGTCGATTTTTCGCTCGCACGCGAAACGTTTTAGCGATTAAATTTATGTCACTTTACACTCTTTGTTGAAAAATACGAGGCAAACTTTATTGGTCATTTGTATGCATGCGCTTCTGCTCAACAGCGTTAAATTCAAGCCGACGGATATCTCTTATGTAAAGTGAGAGCACATTCACGCTTTTGAGAAATGACTAAATATCGGCGACCAGGCGTTTCTATCTTTTATTTTCCAAGTTTTTCGGCAGGTTTCTTCATCTTTCTTTTTTACCCGTCGCTAAAGAAGAGTTGATAAAGTTTAATTATGACCGGCGATATTCTGAATTCTAATACATTTCTCAAACTTTCTTGGAAGCACAAAACTGGATACCTAAGTAATCGTAGAGTTTAATCGCGGAGCCACAAGCGATTAATATTCAAATCCAAAGGAAAAGGAATAGCACTCTTTTATTTATTGTTCAGCTCAAACTCGGCCTTCTTTTTAGTCTTCAATCCTCCAATCGGACGACAAAAAAATTGTGCAACATTACGAAACGCAATGTTTGCACTGAAAGTGAATAATCGACCGAGCGAAATTATTTGGAAATAGTTTCGAGTTTGAATACAGGTCACCATAAGAAACTATCTCGACCTTTATCTGAGTGAAGCGTACAGGCGTTTTCCATTCACCGAGACCGGGGTATAACGTCGATAAATGAATCAGCCGCTGAGAATTACGTCCCGTCAAGCCAAAATATTCGTCGAATAATTTAACACTCGGTCACACAGGGTCGTGACAAACGTACGGAATCTCTGTGAAACGTTTTCGCCTCGGTCAAAGAGCCTCGGAATCATCGCTCATTTGTATACCTCGGTAGCTTTCAGTAAACTCGACGCTGCACAGTCGCTCAACTTGCTTGAAACTTGAACGAACAATTTTTCAATCCCTCAAAGACTCTCCAAGAATGTTTACACCTTTTTTTTGTATTCCACTGCAAAGTCGAATCAGTTCTAGCCGATCGATTTGGACATAGTTCAGTTGCTGCGCTCGCTCCCCCACCTCTGGCATATCTAACCTCGGTGCTATAGCTGTACTGCTCAATTAGAAGAGTGGTCCATTAAAGCAGCGCGCCACTTGCCCACCATTCTGCTCTCCTGTTCATCGATCCTTCTCAACAGTACCACTGCATTTTTTTCGCACTTTTTTATTGCCTTTTTTTTATCAACTCTTTCGCGCACACACGTTCTTTCCTGGCCGCTAAAAATAGCGAAAAAACTCGACGAAGCTGATTGCCTCATCGGAGCAAAAATGCTCTTTAATTTGTATAACGTTCCAATTTGTCAAAACCTTTTGCCAATCAAAGAAAGAGACTGAGGATATTTAAAATAAATTAACAGAGTCGATCGAGTGTGAAATCAGATATTCCGAGGTGAGGAAATATTCGATTCCGCGCCGCGCGGAGAGGTTGCAATGAACGCGAGCGTTTTGTTGCAGTTGTTGCAGGCGGCTTATAGCCAGAGCCTTGTTGAAAAAGGTGCACTGGAATTTTGAAATTAAGAATGTGCAAAAAATGGAATAACTTACTTGTAGGATCCGTGAGTGTTATGACAGAGCCCGTGTTTGCAAGGCTTCTTTCTGCATTCATCAATATCCTCAGCACAATTCACGCCCGTAAAACCAGGCGAACATGTGCAGTTGTATCCGTTGTCGAGAGAACGGCATTTCGCGCCATTTTTACACGGCGACGATGCACAATGATCTTGTTGTTCACAGTGTTTGCCTGCAAATGAAACAAACGAATTAGTATTGTGTGTATATGAATCGACAATTTTCCATGTTTCATTAAGAAAAAAAAAGAATTATGATAAATTAAAGGGGAAACAAAACAATTTCTAAAATTATCATTCAGCTGGAAATTCGCACACCCTTTATAATAATGTTATTATGTGTAAAATATCGTTGCAACTGTGTGAACGATTTCATAGTTCTTAAAATAGAAATGGAACTGTTGAAAAACGATTAATTATTATTTTCCATGTATAAGATTCCTTGCATACAAAGGGTTGCTCGGAGAAAGTCACAACCAAGGGAGTATAGAACCAGTGTAGTATGTTGCCACGTGTTTAGCTTTAGAAATATAGTGATAGAGGCGTTGTATAGAAAAAATCAGGGATGGATGATAACAATTTAGACCTTGTGAAGTTCGATTAGTTCGAATCATTATAATAATTTGTTTGAAATTTGAAATTCAAAATGAAGAATGTTAAATAATTCAGTTTAAAAATTATTCAGAAGATGATGACTCAAGTATAGTGAATATAAATGTGAAATCTCTGTATGAAGTATTTGATCGTTCATTATGAGCATTTGTCCGTGGCACTCGAGATAGTAAAGATGTCGCGTAGGATTATAAGGTGTCTTGTTTTGTAAAGAGGTCGAAACAACGTCAGCTATGGAGCCATGAGAAGTCGGTGTCACCCTTAGGGACGCTGATTAGTGGAGCTAATTATAGAAGACGCTGCACTTGGCCTTTCTTGCTCTAGCGTGTTTGTTACTTCTTACTTTGCTACTTGGCACGCATGCTTTGCCTCAGTGGTGCTTCTTCCATCGACCACTTGTTCTTTCTTCTCCAACCTTCATTCCTCCTCCAATTTCATCTTCGAAAACATTATGATTTCCAATCCGTTACAACGCTTCTTTCCACATTTCATTACCAAATGTATTAATTCATTTAATCTTTATTTATCAATCGCTATTTTTTCACCAAACAAACAATCTGACTCGAATTTTCCAAATGACAAAAATAACGAATATTACAAATATAAAGAAACAGAAGAAACAAAATTTTGTTGGTAGGAAAAGAATTTTTTTTTTTCGTTGACGACAAAATCAGTCTACTGGTACTGCTTTGATAGAGTAGAGTTCAAAGTTGAAGTTGGTTGCGTGTGAAGTGGAGCACCACTGCGTCAAAGGGGCCGCCGCGGAACAGGACATTGCTTCTTCGCAATTATCCGAGCGTCGCGATTTTCTGTTTGCAGTCAGGCTCCAATTTTCCTTTTCTCCCGGCTAGATTTATTTGTCAAGAGAGCAGCACGTGCCCACGTTGGCCTCGTCGGGATCCTTCGATTATTTGCGATGCAATTTTTCACGAGACAGAAATAGAAGGCTCATAATTGACCGGTCCTTTGATGGAAGATCGAAATTTATTTCGCCCGTTCGATTACCGTTACATCGCGACTCGTTACCTCGTACATAAATACCCTTTTAATCTTTTATATTACTCCTTTTCTTAATTTTTCTTGTTCTTTTTTTTTTTTTTTTTTGCTTGTTCTATTTAACATAATCCGAGAGGTCATTCCAGCCAACCCACGCATTCCGTGATCGTTATGCCACGAATATATCAATTATAACGCCGTTTCTATTAGTCGGCTGTTGCGTCACGGGCGCCCCCTTTTGCATACGCAGATACTTAATGTGTCACACTTCAAGATTACGTGAAATTTGTTTTGACAAACGATAAAATGAGAATTACAATGATTAGCCTTAATGATTGGCGATTCGTCTTATCGTTGGTACATAAAACTTGATCAGATTCAATCATCCATCATGTTCTTCATTACAACTGTTATTTAATATCATTCATAATTTTTTGATTTAAATGTAAATTCAGTTTTTTGAACGAGACAATTTTATTGTCGTTTTGAAAAAAAAAGAGGGGACGGATGATTTAATATACTAACCAGTAAATCCAGGTGCACATGTACAAGTGTAATCTTGCAGAGATTGAAGCATGCATGTAGCACCGTTCAAACAAGGTGACGAATCACATGCGTTTTCCAGCGGGATCTCACACAGGCTCGCTGTAAATCCGACGGGGCAATTGCAGGTGAAGGAAGGTGTTCCTCCTATGCCTATTTTCGCTTGACAGGAGCCGCCGTTTTGACACCTGGAACCCGTGTGGCACGGATTCAGGTGCTGACAATATTCTCCCACATATTTACTCGTACAGCTGAAACAAAAAATGAAGCTTCAATTAGAAAACCTGTATCTCGAATAGTTTTATCAGTGGAAGGAATAAAAATAAATGAAACAAAATTCAAATGACGGTTAATGTTGGGCTTATCTGAATTATCATTCCGTTAGTCGTCATTCAAGTTGAATGGACGTATATACAACTAATTACAAATGTAATTTTTGCGCTGCGGCTGTAAGAAGATACATCTTGGAATCGACGCGGGAACCATCGGAGAGGCTGCGCAAGTTCTTTTGAATATTTATACGTCGACGGAGTTGCGCGATTACGTATGTTATACATTACGAGCGCGGTCTGTATGCAAGAAGGAAATGTCGTCGAACATTCCTCTCGCATAAAGAACGTAATCTTAGTCAGCTTCGCGGAATAAGGATGAACAGCAGATGCCGCCAGCCTTGGGATTAAGCAGAGGCCCAAAGACAAGAATGTATCACCGGTATTGTCCGAGCACAGCTGGCCTGCCTCTCGTCTCGCGATTCCAAAACTTATTACCCGGACGCCCATTCTAAGCGGAATTCAATTTGCAACTAGTCAAATCGAGATTGTTCAATTTTGCCACGTCAAAATGACCCTCAACTTTTTCATATACTCTTACAATTTCAGAATTCAATTCAGTGGCTTGGAAGCACAAACTTATATTTTTACTTAGAAAAAAAAAAAAAATAAATTAAATTCTATTTTCTGAGTTTTGGATAAAACATTTCAAAATATTATATGTTTGTTAATTTGCATAATTTGTTTTTCAAAGATTTTCTGACTGTAATAAAAAAATTTGTATTGATTTTTATTTTATT
>JAAMPD010002140.1:16971-30054 GCA_025266255.1 Trissolcus basalis
CAATTTTTTATATCCTTTTAGACGTTACCTTCTTATCGGCGCTCTCGTCAAAAAATCATGCTCTTTGACCGCAAATTGCAACCATTATCGTCATTCGCTTTCTGACTTTTTTTTTTCCACTTTTTACAAATCAAGCATATAGATTATCACAGGCGACACTAAAAATCTCATGTTCGATCGCGTGTTTCTAGTCTTGACACTATCGCTTGTTGGATCTGACACCAAATAATATACATTCAGACCGGCGCTAATTTACGAATACCATCAGCTTTTTTCGAGTCTTCGTTGTACGTTTAGATTACGTTTTCTGATCAGTTTCCAAGATTTATATTTTAAAGGTAAAATATAAATTCAGCCAATTTTATAATCAGATAACAAAATCTGGATCGTTAAATCAGCGTGATTCATCATTAAAGCTCGGAAATCACAAAAATGAAATGGATTTCCAATTTACTTTTCAATTACTTAATTTTTTTTCTCTATTTCTATGTTTAATTTTCTATTTAATTTCTATTTTCTGTAATTTTCATGTAAATCGTAACTGTAATTGTTTTTTGTTTAATTTTACACCCAAAGAATAATCTGATTGCACTGATACTTTGAATTGATTTTGAATTAATTGAGAATAAGACACTTCAGCATGAATAGTTTTGCAAGAGCCTAAGTTGAATGTCTTATTCAAGTGCTGCGACAGGTCTGTGCAAAGATTGAAAAGCGATATCGCGAGTCCACTTCAAAGAGCGATTTCACTTAAACAAACAAGCCATTAAAGTGCAATCGCATCTCAGGAACAAATATTTAGATCGGAAAAGAGAACCAACTCATTTTTTAATATAATAAAAGATGAGATGATCTTTAAAATTGAAATGTGACGATAAAATTGCAAATGATTGTTCAAAAGAAAACATTTCGGATTTGTAACCTTTGGCGATTGCAAAATTTACATTTACATAATATTTACTTGTCTTTTCTGACTGCACCTCGCATTTACCATTGGTTACAGTAATTTTCGAATTATACCGGGTTACAATATACACTTAAACACCTATCTATCATTGGCAGGAAAAATGTATAATTCATTTGATATTTATACAAGAGCGCATGCAACTATGAAATTGCACGTGAAAAAGTGCAATAATTCTCTCAGTTGCAGCACATTAGATTCTATTTTTGCACTGTAGTTTCCGTCGCCTGGTTAGAATTAAAAAAGTATATCGCACTTTTTTATTTGCAACTCTTTTGCCATTTCTATTAGAATTGGTTTCGATCGCAATTATAGTTTAATGAAAAAATTATATAAATCTAATATTATTAATTGAATGAATTTATTTAATTAATTAACATAAAGCGAATAAAACAATTAAACTGAATTTCAATTAATAAGTAAATGTAATCTTGTTAATATAATGAAACAAATACAAACCCAAATTAAAACGTTGAGGGAACAAAATATATGCCTAATGCACGTGTAGCCCGTGCGGCCCATGGTTTTTTGTACTGATTCAGACGTTGTGGCAAATAAGTCTCAAACGTTTTCTGCAAAAGAAACAAATAAAATCAACAACAGTATAGCCAATCAGAACTCGAAATTATGCTTGCAAAAATTAAGGAAAAATAAAAAATTACTTTCTCTAAAACGCATCACATAAGTATCTGTGTGCTATGCCACTTAAAATTTTTTGTCCTTTTTAAGTTTCAAGCATCACTGTTGATTAAACATCTTAAAAATGCAAACTCTGAGAAAAAGCCGGAAAAGAAAATCGTTTCCGGTAGACGTAGGAAACGACTTGAAAAAAGTTAGGAAATCATGTCAGATAGAGGCAAATGTCTAATGATGACACTTCGATTTTTCTTATGTGTGTAGGATTGATATTAAATTACGAAATGATCCAGAAAATGTATTCAAGCACATGCTTTAAAATATTCTATGACACGAAATTCCCAGAATAATTTTGATATTTTAAATACATATATGTTTTCGGAATAAATTTTATCAACTATTTTGTAACAAATAAACAAAACGTTTTCAAAATGAAGTCTACTTTTTTATTTTTCATTAATTCATTAGAACGATATTTTTCCACAGCGATACAATTCGATGTTTCGCGCGGTGAAACAAATATTGTTTGTAAGCGTGTGTCTATCAGTGAGACGTCAAATCTAAAAAAAGTCAGAAACTCTGTCTTTGCGCAAAATTTTCCTTGATGAAAAAGAACACTTACAAAACACTTTTCGCAGAGTTAGGAAATTTGCTTTCGGTTCACTCAAATCATTTTGATTTGATTCCTAATAAAATCAACATTTATAACATCAAAATCGAAAACATTTTCACAGTGTTTGCAAATTTATATCCAGATCACTTTTTCGGTCCAAAAATATATTAAAAAAAAAACTTACACAAGAATTGAACTGCACAATTGTTCATTATTGGCTCGCAGACGAAACCGGAGGAAAAAAAAGTGACTCGTGGTTGTTGCATGTGTACACTGCGCGGCAAAAAGAAAACGTCAAAAGCGCAAAAAGCCGGCAAGACTGCGAGAAGGCGCAGCTCGGAAAACAGACTACTCCGGTGCGAGCGAGCTAACTGTCAGTCGATCACCTCATCGTCGAACTGCTTACTGATATATCTGAGTTGACTTTGTCTTGCCTTCTAGGTCCCGTAACGGGACATCGCGCTCTCTCATGCTACTATTCTGTCGCTCGCCTACACCGCCACTATTACCCTCGGCAAAGACAAACCTCTAAACCGCAGCACGCATTCTCTTCCTCGGCTATTTAATTACCATAAGAGGACAGTCCAAAACACAACGACAATTCTTCATTTTATCATTCCAAAGGTTCTCTAAAGATCAATCATGTTTTTATATTTAATTATGAACAGTTTTTTCATATTGTTATATATATCATGTCGAAAAAATTGACAAGTTTCTTTTTTAATTTGCTTGAACTGGTTATAATGAACAACTATAAGATAAGAATTAAATTGATTTTTTGGTATTTCATAAAAACATTAATTTTTTTGTATTATGTAGAAATAATGCGAATCAGATATGCGAAAAACATTATGTGAAAACTTTGAGATAAAAACGTGATTTAAAAAGTGAACAAGTAAAACGAAAAGGATCAAGTTTTGTACTTGAACGGAATCTAATAATGAAATATGGAATATCAGTTTTATAAAATTGTATATTGCATAAACTTATGAAACTACAGTATTGATTGTGCATCATATACAATAATCACACACACGTAACTTGATTTTGACTGTAGGGAAATTAGAAAATCAAACAAAACAAACGATAAATGAAAGTCGAAACGATTTTGTCGTAACTGGATTAATTGATTATGTGTTACGCAAGTCCATGGTAAATCAAATGACTGATCAATTGAGGCATCACTTATACTGATTTATGAACTGGTCGATCTAATTGAAAATATAGTCTCACAAAGTAATTAATCCCGATTTTTGTACGATTCACGATTCAGATCAGCAATCTTGATGCATGTTTTCAATCAACTCGGCTTCGCATGATCACGCCTCGCGTTCACCACCTTCTAACCAATCTTGCTGATGTATTCCAGATGACACGAGTCGTTTATTCAACTGATTAAACCATCTCTATCGAATTTTTTTTTTTTTCACTGTTTTCATTACGTGGAATCAAAACGTTCACCGGAAATCGAAAAATTATTTCAGACGCGACACGAATTCTTACTAATTTTGTTCTTATTAAAAGACATGAATAATGATCAAACATACAGAAATTTTTTCAACATAAAATCATTATGGTTTTCATTGTTCTGAGATGACCCACATTAGTTATTTAACATGTTCGTTTGTCTTTCTACTTTTGACGAATACAAATGTTTGTACGCGACTCAAATACAAGTGATTCGAATATGTACTTTTAAGGATAAACTTAACGGTATAAAAGCATAAAATATGATTTTTTGTATGAATAAAAGTGATTTTCATTAATTCGTTAATTTCAAGTTTTTGGAAATATAAATTTTAGTTGAGTCATTTGTTTCAACTTTTGTCTATGATGAAAACAATGAAGAAACAGAGGCGTCGTTTGAAGAAAATCATATTAGTTGACATAATAATAAGCAAGTATTTGAGTTGGTCTAATTGGTGGTACTACTAAATCGTCTCAGAACATTAAAAACGCGATCTAATGGCCAATGAACGTTGAAGAGAGCAAGAGTGAGGGGGCGCGTAAAACGGTCCCCTGACTTCCTGCCAATTGCGGACAATTTGCAATCATCCATGATCATCGCACACGTTACGCCTCGCCTTGGTGTGGATAAGTCTTAAGAGTTAACACACAACTCACAAACATGAACATTTTCAAATTTCTTCTACAGACCAGAAACAATCGACAGTTCGAACCTTAAAAGGCGGTGAAAAATCAATTGAGCTGTCATGGGTTCCAACTTTATACCATCATAATAATAGCAAAACTTGTCCGACCTGACATTATACAAGCCGAATTGATTCCATTTTAAATTTTAACGCCATTTCATGTAAAAAGAACACCTTGTGTTATATTTTTGTAGATATATACAAATGGAATTTACATAATCACCAAGGCGTAGAGGTATTTAAATTTGCACGGTTGTGGAAATGCTGATGATCTAAAAATGAATCAAGTTTCGTTTAATGTCTTCTTCATATCTTCTAATAATTTTTATAAAAGTATATTAATTACGGTTTTCAATAAAATTATATCATTAATAAATTAATTAATTATTCGTGTATATTATGTAAAATTATTTTTAAAATATTTGATATAGTTTTGCAAGAATCTCAAGTTCAGCAACTATACTTTTTAATTGAATTCTCAAAATATTATTAAAGTCATTAGGGAATTAAAAAGTCAAACTTCACAGTAAAGATGAAGTTTCGAGTAAAATAACGAACTTGGTTTATTAAACTCGTAATTTTAAGACCAGCAATTACACGATAATTTTAATTGATGAGAGCATGATTTTAATTTGGAAAAGAAAGTTTTATGATTTAATTATTATTGGTTGAAACTGCTTGGGTTTATATGGATGTTTGCAGGCTATTAGTATGAATGCTCCCCACAGCTTGTAGACCACAGTTAAAATACAACAGTATATCGCGCGCAGACTTGTTTAAACCCTCATAACCGAAAATTTCCCACGGAATATCAAATATCTCATGAGTATGATGAACAATTGGCGGCGATCTCAATCTGTCATTACGAAATTTGTTATGCAACGCGGAATCCCCATCTCATATAATTAGCGCTCGAGATAACTGCACGGAACTGTATTATTTTCGCATTATTTTGATACCACTTTGGATTCATTAAATTTTTTCCATCGATACAGTATTTTACCTCTTCCGTTCAAATTCTCTTTCGTTACAATTTATTTATTCTCTCTTGAGTTGCATCGTGACGCATGCGCAGTTGGTTAAAAATATTGACACGTCCATTGACAGTAGTTTTAACAAATGCTTTTTATTTTTCAATATAATTTATTTGAATATGATTATTTACGCTTTTACAATAGTACATATAATAGATTTTAGAATATCAATCTTTTATTGATAATAAGTAAAATAATATAACTGACATTCTAAAATAAACATTTTGAATAACCGAAAATAGGTTTTTGCTTTCCGATTATGCAAAAACCTTCCTCATTATAAAATTTTCGTTTCTAAAAAATTACAACTAAAAGGTTACATCATCAATATACTTTTCAAGAAATTTATTTGCATTATGTTTGACAGATTTTCATATATATGGCCATGTGTATGCGTTGCAAATAGGGAACAAGGACAAATGTTAACATGATTTAGTGAAAAAATGATTATTGGCATTTGAGGGATCAGAACAACAAATTAGCCACATCCTTTGAAAAGTTTTTCTTTTAAAGAATTTTCAATAATAACGGAGCAAGTATATATATGTAGTGAATAGCAATAACCAGTTAACACTAGAGAACGCCCGGACGTATTTTGCCAAAAAATTAAAACCTAGTTTTTAATATAAGATGATAAAAATGATTCATTAAAAAGTTAATAGGCAATATTTCTGGCCATTCAACTCAATAAAAATTGACTTAAAATGTGTAATTAACATAATACAAATTTATAAACAGTAAATTAACTTTTAGGTACTAGTACAAAAAAGTGCCATCGGGCGTTCTAGTGTTAAGTGTATATGTAATTCCTATGACGTTAACTGGTTATTCCAATTCCCCACAGATATCTTTTGACATATCATTTTCCAAATTCAACATTATTTTTCAACTTTGTTATAGTGTGTTAATATTCAGTTGATATTTTATGATATATCTATATATCAATAGCTTAATCTAATATACTGAGAAATTGAACTTGTATTTAGTATAATGAAATTCCATGATACTTCATCTTTGAGCTTCATCAATTATTGCTTTAAAGCATTGATTTTGATAAGCAAATGATTTTGTTATTACAGAAAGTTCAGTGACTCGAAAGTATTAATAGTTGGAAACTTCGATAACTAACCAGTTTATAAACATCGTCAATTTTCAGTAGATTGTGCACCGCATTTTGCCATACATTTTGTTTGGTACAGTTACAACGATTAGCTCACAAAAACTAATGCTGTAAAATGTGTTTATTTTCACATAAAATCATTGAAAAAAATTGTGAATTAAAATGGGCAAGTTTTTAATGACAAATGAAATAAAATAATTTCAAAAACTAAAGAAACAAATAAAAATGTAATTTACTTGAAGTATTAAGAAATATAAGAAAATAGATATTCATGTATTTAATAGAAACTTGAGTAAAATAAGGGCAAACATTTAATTTTTCTATGGTGATTCTTTATATCTATAGAAAAGTTATCATGAACTACGATCCTGGTATGTCAAACGGAGAGACCAGCTAGAAACAGATTAATGTGCCCTATCAGTATCTAAATCATTCGTTCGAGGATATACACAGAGACCTTGCCATTAAATGTAATAAATCAAAAAGCTCAAATTCAAACTGCTGATTCGACATTTTCGAATTTCTAATCCTCTCCCTTTGCTTAATAAAATGTATTTCACGTGGATAACTTTTAAAACGATTAAAATTTATGTATCATTTTAAGTAATAGTTTCAATTTACTGCAACATTTTTTTATTCAGATTTAAATAAAAAAAGTGACGAAAGATGTTTCAAATTGATAAGTTGCTAAGTTCAAACAATTCTTACGAAAGAAGCTTACAATTTGTTTAATTATAATTTTTGAAAAATAACAAAATTTTAACTTAAATAATGTTCAAAACATTTCCATTCTACGCTGGGTTATTTAAACGTAAACTGAATATTACATTGTTAAATGTTACCTGGTTTTGAAATTCAAATTGTTGACCGCTGCCAATTGGCCTTTGTCACAAAGTACACGACAAGTTCATAGAAACGAGAGTCACTGATTATGACTGAACAAAACTCTATTCAGAGCCTCGCGATTCCACTAGTCGACCAAGTTTTTGCAGATTTGCATGCTCGCGCGCGGTTACCACTGGAGACTACTAACGACATCTTGCGGTTTTGTTATCTCGTATAGGCTGTCATTTTCAAATTATAATTCAATTCTTCGCAGATTGTTCAAACGTCTCCGTAAGAAGAGAAATGTCACATTATGTACTACGTTAAGAATCGTCTACCAAAATTATTCAATGTCAATAAAAAAATAACACTATAAAATTGTCCGTTCAATAATGTATTCCGAAATTTTAGAGAAAACTATTCATCTGGTTAGCTCTATTATTAGTATAGTAATTATATAATACAACTCTTGTATCCATAATAAGGTATATGAAACAAATACATTTTCATGTAAACAAAATTTTTATTTGATGTAAAAATTTAAACCAGAGAGATAGAAATTTATAACAATAATGTAATATGTTTAAAATCAATTTGAGCGTTTAAAAAAATATGTTTGCACTCATTAAGTAACAATGTAAAAGTGTAGTAGTAAAGTAACATTAAGTATAACAATGATATGCACATGAGGATCACACAGGTCGGAATAAATTTTGCTTACATTGGTTGGTAGCAAAATTTTCAATGAAAATGAAATGCAAATTGAAAAACAAATTGTACCTTCCTTTTTACCAATTATGTATCAACTCTTTCTTGAGTCTATCAAGTGTAATAAGTTTATAACTCTTACAAGTGTTTTAAGAGCGATTGAATCAACAGGTACATAAATTGTGCAATTCAAAATTATAACTGACAGATCACTTCTGTTTCTTTAGTCTCTGCGAAGATTCCTCCATTGATTCAAACCAAAGTTTGAGTTCCTTTGACATTTCTGGTCTCTTCACTCCAGGTTCCACCTTTTCAACTATTTCAGTCACAGGAGTTTTCAAACCAGTAGTACTTTGTTTGCTTAAAACTACAGCACGAATAAATTTATCGGTCAAACTGATGAACTGATGTTCCAAATAAAAGTTGCGATCATCCCAGTAGATCAACTAGAAATAAAAACTCATTTTTAATTTCTATATTCAATATAAAGTTCATAAAGTTTTCAATATTTTTTTTTGCATTCATTTGTTATAGGGCCAGTCGAGGTTGGGATACATGTGACATTCAAATAACTGTGTTATTTTTCAATGCAAAATTTTGTTCTTCAAGAAATAATTAAATTTTAGAATTACAAATATACTCTTAAATGTAAATGAATTTACCAAAAATAAATCTATGAATACAGTTGCAATAGTATTATATTTACCACACCTGACACGGCCCAGTTTTTCAGTCTTGCTTTTATTAATTTGTTGTTTTACCTTTGTAGTAACTTTATAAGGTGTGAAAAGTGGTAATGGACGCCGATAACGAATTGTGGAAGCACCTTGTACCGCACCACCTCCTCTTGCTGATATCTCGCCAAAAATACCAGACCGGTCATAATAAAGAAATCGTGCGAAGTCCAATTCCCGAAGATACCTCGCATTATTCATGTGCTTAAATACCAAGTCAACATCCTGGGTCGTGCAAATCCCTGAAAAAGTGCCACGCAATGATTATGTCAAAAGGTAATCATCAAAATGCAATGACTCAAATGTAAAGTCAATTTCAAAACAGAAAGTTGATCAAATCACATTTCTTAACAACTATAAATTTATCAAATTTTGCAGTTTAATAATCCTACGTTCTTGTTTCAAATATTTTTAAACAAAAAATGCATTTCATTTAAATGTCCGAAAATTGTGAGTATAAAATTATTTTTATCTTTGAAAAAACTAAAGATTTTTTTTTGGTTTTTCATAGTTATTTAACACACAAGTTGATTTTGCAGAAAAATTGAGTTGATGGAAAGATTCAATGCCACACCGGCTGATCAAATGTACAGTTATCCCGAGACATTAAAGTCGAACATCCAGCATCACGCAATCAACTTAGTTTAATCTGTTGAAAAATTTTGAATTTGCACTTCCACATTGGTTCAATAATTGATATAATAAGCTATTCAATTTAATAATTTGAAATTAAATCAACTTTCTAACGCTCTTTAAATGAAAATACTGGTGTACTTCAAATTCAAATTGAATGAAATTTTCTATTTACCATAGATAGTGACTTCGTCAAAAAGTTTCTTCTTTTTTTGAAATAGTCGTCCCCAGACTATCGTCAAAATAATTCGGAGAAAATAATTCACATCAAAAAAGAAGTATAAAATGGCTATAACTGCCACTGTACAGCCGGAGCACAACATCGTGGCTTACTAGTGTAACGGCACGCGAACTAATGAACGCTTCACAGTGACCAGTCCATACACTGCAACTACTCTCTATACAAGAATTATACGATTCTGATAGGCCGCGTCTTATTCAATTCTGTGCCGTGAAATCCAATTGTTTTTGTTTTTTTTTTAATTTTTTACCTCGACTTTCTAAAACGGACTTTTCGTACAAAAATTATTATAGGAGGAGTTATTATAACTAACAACGACTATTGCAAAATAGTAATAGTTGGCATAAAAGTAAAATTTCAGTTAACTCAAAAAATATTATAGAATTAAATTTCTCTGTTGAGTTTACTGATCCAGTGTTTAAACTGGTCAGTTTAGAGTATGATTTAACTAAAATTTCTGTTGTTATCAGGTAGCAACAGAAAAACTCGCGATCAAACGAACTTATTTCTAACTGTATATTGTCAACAAGTATTTTGTTGTTGGCTTTGTCAGGCTTTTTCTTCCTAGTTAATTATTTATAATATTAAATGATTTTTCATCTTTAATACAAAAAAGTATAAAACTTCTGGAATAGATGAAAAACTGCAAAACAGTTCTGCGTTTTGTAAAAAAAATTCGATTACTTATGGGATTTTTTGTAGTGTACCAATTGTTCGATTAAAATTTACCGAATATAATAATGACATCAGCATTCAGTAACAGTAACAATTAAAAGAACATATATAGCGTTAAAAAATTAAAACTGATATTGATATTTTGTACCAACTAAAAATGATCAGTCATTCTTACAGAATATTTCACTTGAATCAACTGAGTAGTCTGTTGTTGCATCGGCTAACAGAATTAAAAGTTCGATTAGCAAAACACCACCATTATTTTTTTCTCAGTGTGTAATAAAATCTGAAAATTTGAATTATCGAAAATGTGTAAAATTATTCTTTGATTCTTTTTTAGTAAGAAATTATTTTACATCAAAAAAATGTCAACGCTATAAATATACTATTTTCATATTTTTTAAATTTATCATAAGATACATGCATTTGTTTAAACAATACAATTAAAAAAATGCAAAAATTATTACCAAATTAGGAAACATAAATGGGCTTTGTAGCTTTGACATCCAAAAAAATTCTGAAACATTTTTCCATGGCACTCAATATTTTATTGCAAAAGTTGTTTACATCTGATATCAATTAATCAATTTACAATTGTTTAATATATTAAATCATCAGGACTTTAGCTTCCTCTATTATGTTTAGCAACAACACATGATTTTCTCAATTATTGATCAATTAGACCAGGCTTACATGAGAAGAATATTTGTTCTTCCAGATGAATGCCCTTAGAACAAGAGTGCTTGATGATGATAGTTTAAAAAATAATGCACAGATTCAATAACATTTTAGCAGCAATCTATAAACTTTGTAAATAGTGTTACGATTTAAAAATATTTTCTATAGGTTACAACGTGCATTTAAAAAGTGCAAAACATTCATGTAAAAATCAAATACAAATCGAATATCGATATTTAGTACTAATCACACTTTTTTCCACAATTCATATTATCAAAATAATAGATTCAAAGACAATGATTTTATCATTCACGAGTCACATTAAAGCATGAATATTTCCGATTCTGATTTCTAAAAATCATAGAATACTGTGTTTCTTGTCAAATTTGACAGTACGTTTTTTGGATAATACATTTGTCGCTGTCAACTAAATACAAAGCTTTGACAACAACGAATTACAATTAAGGAACTCGAAGAATAGAAAATGTAATAAAAAATATTCTAAATATATTAAAAATTTTTTTCACAATTTGATTCATCATGTGTACTTCAATAAAAATTAATTATTTGCTTAACATTTTACGGAACGCATATTTTTCATGAATACAAAGTGAAAACACGAATTCTAAATAAGAATATATGCTTATGTACATGGCCTTCCGTTGGAAGAAATACTCTAATACATGCCTTAAAATAACTACTGCATAATTTCATTCATCATAATTCACCAATGCTTTTATTCGTATCATTCACAGCCTATTAATAATAAAAACCAATGTGAAACTTTTATTTTTTTTTTTTTAATTTTGTTATCTTTTGGCTTTTGAAATGCCTGAATCTCATGAATTACCAACTTTTGTTTTAAACGTATTTACAATTCAATATAAACATTTTGCATCAATAATTATCTCTTAAAGTCATATTCTTCAGTAAATAAATATTATCATCATAAAACAAATGAGCAATCAAAAGTTGTAATCATTGTGAATCTACTAATCAACAATTTTCATTTTACTTTCAAAAGTATACGAAGAAACGTTCAGCAAAGACCAATTCTTGATTTGTGATTCATCAAAACATAATTTATGAGTTCAGGTTGCAAAATAGTTTATTAATTTATACATTCTGCTCTTTGTTGAACATTTAAGCCGGCGTTTTATCTAGATATCCACTATTTCATCTTACAACTTGACTCTAGAACTGAGGATAAAACACTGAGAAATAGCTTCGTTATATGTGTTTGGTGTTAGGCAAAGTCAGAAATAGAGTTACAAAATATCATTTTGTTCATTTTTTAAAACAAATTTTACACTCCAAAATATACTGTAAATATTATTATATTCCATTCAGCTTTAAAAACAAAAACCCTTGATTTCTACGATGATTTTTATTTAAAGCTGAATTGACTTTCATAGTAAAATGTTTATTAGTTACTTTTGAATATATAAAGTAGGTCTGAAATGTTTGGAAACAAGCTCGCAAAAATGTTTAGTACTTGGAGCTCAAATAGCGGCGAATATAAGATACAATTTACACAACTGTAGTCTCATAATGAGGAGCGATGGGGGCGGCCGCGTCGCCAATATGGACAAGCGACGCGTCATCCCTTTGTCAGCAAGTCGGAGTTGGTGAGTTGGTTTTCCTCAGAGCTGCTGATGAGATTTCGTTGCTTTCAAGCCACCTTGCTACGTCCAAAGGAATTTCAGGTCTTACATGAGGCACCTAATTTCAACAAATTCATCAAATTAATAAAAATTATGTTTTTCCTATGCTTATCTTTACAAGAATTAGAATTAATTTATAAAACCAAAACTGATGTCTCAAGTAAATTCGATTATCTCTAAAAAAAAGCTCATTTATCATTCATACATAAAATTTGTATTAATCATATATCGATGTCTCGATATATGCAAAAACAAAGTGTCATTTCAAAATTTCTAGTACTATTTTAAGTGGAAATAATGTTTATTTCGCACTTTGTATGAGTCAGCGATAAATAGTTCACATATGATTATGTAAGATAAACATACCTAATTTGGTTCTAGTGTAACTATTTATGTTCTGTCTCT
>JAAMPD010002141.1:0-17021 GCA_025266255.1 Trissolcus basalis
AAAAAGCATTAGTGGAAAAATAGAATTCTATGATTCATCGAATTTACCTTAAAATACAGATATTACAACCGTTACACAAAGAGGTCTTGACAGTATCGCTGAGATTTTAAATAACATGCCAAGAAGATTTTTGGTTATAAACCCTAATGAAATTTGGGCAGAAATTTATAGGTTTTGTTCTACTTAGTCCTTGAATTTTCAAGATACCTTGTTTGAAAAGTATATAACGTAACTGTTTTAAAGTGGTTTAGCTATATTACTTTAATACTGTATCAATTTTTATCCGTTGCTCTGTATCATTTTACTTCCGTTGCTAACACCAAATTATCTAATGTCCAACTGTCATCTGTTAACACATAGTCATTTGCATTTTGAATACAGTATATTTGTATGTAATAATTGTACCGATCTAGGTATGGTGTGGTAATGCAAACTATATTCTTTCCCACTTCTTCTACTGATTTTGCATTTTTAAATAATACGCTTAGATCTTGTAAAATCTCATGCATATGAATACTCCACGCTCTTAATCCCGCCACTACCAGCAAGTCTTGTAATAACATAGCCATAATGATTCTTAAGCCAGTCCGCCATAAACCTTGTTGGCATGGTGAGCGTGAGTAGGCTAGTGTCGTGGCACTCTTTAGCTACAGCTTTCGAAAACCAAGCTGCATCTATGTCAGTGCCGTACTGCAGTACTAGTGCCTGCCTTACTTGACGCCATACGCTATCTTCAGGAAGAGTGCTTAAAGGAGCGCTTCTTGGTTTACTGCAACTCAGCTCAGATTTATATTCACTTTGTGCTTCTTCTATATTTCCTTCTTCCTTCGTTACTGCTGCTGATATTTTGAATCCTGTCTTATAACTATCAAGATAGCAGTTATTATTTCCGTATACTGAATATACCTCGCTCGTTAAAATCTCTCTTTGCATATCACTTAAGGCTATATTCTCAGGAAGTAATATAGTTAATAACTCTCTACTTCTACTTTCTATGAATTGTGCGGTTGTAAGGATTGAATGCGATATCCCAGAGCTAAATCTTCCGGCTATCTTCTTTTTGACCTGTGATATCTTGCAAGTATCACTTGAACTCTCCACCTTGCTTAAATACTGCTCGCACTCCAATACTCTTTTTTCCTGCTCATCTATGTTACAGCTGAATCTAAAACTTGGGTTATTAACCAGTGGTCCTTGATGATTCTCGTTCTTTAATGCTTTTATCATGTAGCTTGAGAAAGTAAATTTGTTCTTAAATCTCTTCTCAGAGTATTTGATGTATAATTTAAGCAGTAACTGGTTTGTGAAGTTAGTACTAAATTCTCTATTTGCTTTAAAGTTAAGCATACTTGCCTCCTCCTCTGATAGTGGATAGAAGTACCTGAGGTCTTTTTGTTTCCTGTCATTGATTCCTTTAGATTGAGAGGTTGTTTTATTATGGATAACAGTATTACATTTGTTTGGAATATTTATTTTATTTATCCTTGAGAGATTCTCATTGATGATGCTAGGAACATCTTTGATTCTTCTAGAAGCATTTTCAGCATTATTATTAGACAGAGATGGTAAATCATCGATAAAATCCTTAATAATATTTTTTAAAGATTTAGATGAAAGTGAGCTCTGCTCACTTTCCAAATGCTCTGAATTTGAAGTTTGCAGAAATGTTTGTGGTTTTATCTGATTGTTTTTTTCTAAGGTGTCTAGTGCTTCATTTTTTTCATCTAGGTTTTTATCGATATTTGCATCTATATTTTTATTACTTTCTTTTATTATTATATCTTTATTATTATAGGCATTGTTTTTTAGCATACTAGGCATTGTTTTTTGGCATGCCGTCCCAGAACCTTGATAAGTATCAGGTTTTTTAGTTTTATTTTCTACAGCTAAACATTTAGTATCACTGAATTCTAATGCTACTTTATTAGCCGTATTTTTAATAAAAGAGTAAGGGATTACAAGAGGATTAATAGATATCACAAAAATTGATTTATCATATCTATTATTATCTGGATCATCTGACTTTGTATATGTATGTTTTACTTTAATAAAAAAATCAGATTCTTGTTTTCTGATATATGCAAATATTGTAGTTAACGTACCTCTACTGATATTATTTGCTTTCATTAATTCTTGTGAAGTAGCTGTAAAAGAGAATTGACCCGTAATCTGATAATTCTTATAAGCAGTAATAATACAGTTTAAGTAGAAAAGCTTGTGTTTAGGAGTCATAGAATCTTTAAATAAGTTTTGAATGAATGTTAAAGTAATAGGTACAAATAGTTTAGTACGTATAATATGTTGTAGATGCGATTCATTAGTGAGTCTCTTGCTATCTACATTAGAATTAGATGATTCATATTTGATTTTGTCATATAAGAGATCAGGAAGTATTGGTATTATCTTGTTGACCTTATCTATTCCATTTTTGTTTTTGCTTCTATGTACTTGTAAGAAACCTGCTTGTTCAAGCTTTTTTGTAATACCCAAGATGGTACTACGCATATTACTAGCTTCTTTATTTGTGTATCCTAAGATCCTTGCTAGTTTTTCTGAAGAATAAATTATCTCCTCTTCATTCTTACTTAAAGCTGAACGATATAAAGTAAGTATCTGAAAGAAATATATTATATCTATAGGCAATAGCTTATCGTAGTACTCATGCACAATAGCTTCAAATAAACAAGGAATAATAGAAATATAATTTCTATTCTCAGCAAGTGTTAACTCTTGATTATATTGTTGTTGCGTGTAATCTCTGAACACTTTAGGATTAGTTGGTAAAGTATACAGTTGAGATTCAGTATTAAATAAGTTCATTATTTAAATTCCTTGTTAAAATTGTTAAAGAAATCATCTAATCCCTCTTCTTCGTCCCAAGCTTTTCTGATCTCAATATTAGCTAAAAGGAGTCCAATATCTTTTTTCATCTCCATTTGTGTTTTAGCAATCATTCTTAGGTAAGTTTCAAAGCGTCTGTTATCATTAGCATTGCTAGTCATAGAGGACATCATCATACCTGATAATGCACGGATACTGTTTTCTATTGTTTGTAATCTGGTATTGATATCAGAAAGGCTCATGTTAATACCCTCCTGATGTTTGACACTTCGAAGAATCTCTAAAGCAAATGAAAGGATAAATAAACGGCAGTAATTGCACAAAAGATCGTAATTTAGATGTAACAAATACTAAATTATTGGAATTGTGCTGAAATTGTTGATTTGTTGAAAGTTTTATATGTCCAATAGATAACAGGGACTTGATTTTGTAGGAAATATATGATAGTGTCATTGTACTATAACCTCGTTATTTAGGTTTGGTCAGAAAAATAAACCGGTAAATACTCAAACTATTTTGCGATACTTTTTAGTATTTACTGGTTTTAATTTAAACAATATAAATTTATAATTATATTCAAATCTAAAGAATATAATTCTTAGTGTCAAGTGAAATATTATCGATTTCGATCAGACTGACCATATCATCTATTTTAATCTCTGTTGGGTTAATTTCCCCGTGGCTTGCCACGATTATTGGCATCAAAGCAGGACGGTCCAAAGGAAAATTTGCCGTCAATACCCCGTAGGCTTGCCTCGGGGATAGGCAAATTTAGTGCTGCGTATTTTATTATCAATAAATCCTTTTGATAATTTTATACAAGTACATATACTTATATGAGTATATATACTTATACTCATATAAGTATATGTCAAGAATTGACAGCACTGAATTTTTCTATGCCTAAGTGTAAGATAATGGATATTAATGGCAAATTTCCTTTAGAGTGTTTTTAATTCAAATAATCGTGGTAAGCTACGAGGCATATAATTTAGGAGAGATTAAAAATATGTATATCATCTCGGTTTTAAATCAAAAAGGTGGTTGTGGTAAAACTACTATCTCTATAAATATTGCACATGGTTTTCAACAACGTGGATATAAAGTATTATTAGTAGATAGTGATCCTCAAGGTTCTGCACGTGATTGGAATGAAGTTAATGATGGAGAAATCTTACCTGTAGTAGGACTTGATCGTGAATCTTTACCCAAGGATATTGATGCGGTAAAAAATGGTTATGATATAATTATTATTGACGGTGCACCGTCAATAGCTAAATTATCTGTTGCGGCTGTCAAAATATCAGATCTTGTATTAATTCCTGTACAACCATCTCCTTGGGATATTTGGGCGACACAGGATCTAGTGGATATAATAAAAGCAAGACAAGAAGTCACTAACGGTATACCTAAAACTGTTTTTATTATTAGTAGATCAATTAAGAATACCAAATTAAGTAAAGAAGTAATAAGTGCACTACAACAATATGATTTACCTATTTTAAATTCTTATACTACACAAAAAGTAATATATCCTAGTACAGCAAGTGATGGATTAACCGTATTCTCGGATCATCCAAATAGTGCATCAGAAGAAATTAATAATATTATCAATGAGTTAATAGAGTTATTTAATGGTATTAAAAATTAAAATTGGTAATAGGTTAAATACTAATAAAGAAAAAGCAATCCAAGATGTAACTATTGACAAGATTGTAAGATTGAATGTTAATTTACCTAACACAGTATTAAAACAATTTAAACTCAAGACGGTGCAAAATAATATTACTATGTCTGAGTTAATACTCACATGGATAAATGAGTATATAAGTAAATAAGTATATACTCATTTATTTTATTCTACCAAGCATTTGGTCTATAGAAATGTTAAAATAATCAGATATTGCAACAATTATGGATGTATTTAAACTCCTAGTAGGACTAGTATCATTTATAAATTTAACAATAGTTTCGTGATCAAATCCAATTTTTTCAGAAAACTTATAAGGATTGATATGATCACTATTGAGTTTTTCTTTAATAAAATCTTTGAGGTAAATATTCCAACTCTCTAATACCACATCAATTGTTTTATACTCATTTTGTGATATAAAATTTTTTCTGCCAATAATTTCATCAATAGAACAGTTAAAATAATTAGCTATTCTTATTATCGTTATAATACTAGGGTTAGTACGATTGTGAAAAATCTGACAAATAGTATGATATGAAATGCCGACTAATCCAGCAAATTTTTTTCTATTAATTTTGCATTGATGCAGCTTATCTGTCAGAAATATTTTAATATTATTAGCTATGTCCATATTTTATTCTGATTCCTTTATAACAAGTTAGTTAATAAAAAATATTATCGAAATCGATAATATTTCACTTGACACTAAGAATTATATTCTTTAGATTTGAATATGATCATAAATTTATATTGTTTAAATTAAAACCAGTAAATACTAAAAAGTATCGCAAAATAGTTTGAGTATTTACCGGTTTATTTTTCTTACCAAACCTAAATAACGAGGTTATAGTACAATGACACTATCATATATTAAAAATATCCGCAATGAAGTAGTATCTGCACAAAGCAACACTACCGTTCATTCTACTAATTTTGCAAATTACAAATCATTTAGAACAAGAATAAAGCAAGTAGCCACAGTATCATTGATATTTTTATCAATGATTACGGGAGAGGTCTTTGCAGGAGACAAGAGACCGAAAAGCAAAGCCTCATCAGGTAGGAAGCACGAGGTTACATTTGAATCTATTAATTTAAGTAGCTCTTTACCGGATGTAGTACCTACTTTACCATTACCTGATTTAATACCATCAAATCCGCCCGTGACACCACCTCCACCACCACCCATGCCGCCATTACCTAGCCATAGTACCACAATTGCCATTACCGGATGTGGTGCCAGTGCCCCCAGCTCCTCCAGTACCACCTATGGCACCTAGTATGCCTGATTTACTAAGTGATGCTGGTAGTAGTAAATCAGATAAAAAATCAGCATTATTGGATTCAATCAGAAGCTTTAAAAATCACTTCAAATTAAAGAAAGTAAAGAAAGCACAAAAAGAAATAGTTATATCTAGCGACAAAGCTGACTTTATGAGCCAGCTTTTAGCAAGGAGAGAAGCGATAGCTGGAGAGAAGCAGAATAAGAAGTTCAAGCAGGCAACCAAACAGGTAATAGTATTAACAGCTGAGGAGCAAAAAGCAAGAGAAGAGGAGATAGCGAAAAAGATAGCAGAGAATAAGGAGAAAGCAGCAGACCCTACGAAAACAAAAGGTCTAGAGTGGGAGGCAAACCGCAAGAAGATATTAGCGGAAGTAGAAGTTGAGAATCAAAGAAGGGCGGCAGAAGCAGCTAAGGCTATTAGGGAGCAAAAAGCTAAAGAAAATGGTGTTGATAGCAGTACAGTAATAGCTGGCATTGATCCAGTACTTCACAACAATATAGTTACTGATTTAAGGCAAGAAATTAGAGATCTTAAGGAGCAATTAACAGTAAAGAGTAATGATAATGCTGAAGGTACAGGTGATTTAGCCTCAAGTAATCATGCAAGAAGTAAAAGATCATTAGATAATGATCAAATAGTAGAGACTAAGGATCAAAGTACGTCAACAGAAGATTTAACTGTATTAGAGGATAGATGATATGATGAGAAGCTTGAGAACTGGGAGTTTGAAGAGGAGGACGTAGTCAAGAAATTAGATGGAGTAATCAGCTTATATAGCTAAACCACATTAAAACAGTTACGTTATATACTTTTCAAACAAGGTATCTATATCACAATGATATTTGTTTCTGCTAGATTTTGCTTGAAACCATTTTTGCTCAATAGGATTTAGGTCAGGAGAATAAGGAGGTAAATACTCTATTAAATGCCCCGCTTTTTCTACCATGGTCTTTAAATCCTCATTTTTATGGAAAGCTGCGTTATCCATCACGATCACTGATCTACTAGGTAATTTAGGTATCAAATCTTGTCCTACCCAGCAATTAAAAATAGTGCTATTAATATTACATTCAAAAAGTGAGACAGTTAACAGAGATTTACCTATTAATGCACCTATAACATTAGTCCTTTTTGATGGGTGCCAATCATTTATGCCGTAGCATCTTGTACCTTTTATTGAATATCCATGTGTTCTTAGGGCATTTTCTACAAAGCCACTCTCATCTATATAAACAATACATGTGCCCTGTAACTTGTAATTCTTAATTTTATCCTGAAATTCTAATCTCTCTTCTGCTTTTGCCTTCGGATGTCGTAAAGCTTTTTTTATAAGTGATATTTAATTTCTTAAGTGCTCTCTGAATGCCAGATCTACTAACACCTAAACGCTCAGCACGTTCATATTGATAAGCATCACTGTATTCTATTACATCTTGTCTTAGTTTATCAGGATCTATTTTTATTGCTTGCTTATCCCTATGCTTTTGAGGGTGTAATTTCTTTGTCCAACTAAATATTGTGTTTCTGCCTATGTTAAACTTCTTTGATATTGATCTAAAACTTAAAACTTCCTTCTCTCTCACTGATAATACTTTCTTCCTAAAGTGTACAGAATATGTCATTTTGTCTTTATATTTATTTTATTCATCTTCAATATTATAACTATTTTATAATGGTTTAGCTATATCTTCTATAGGTGCTATAAATTGGGGACTAATTGGACTATTTAATTTTAACCTAGTAACACTTTTATTTGGTTCATTCCCAATTATCGTTAAGTTACTTTATATAATTATTGGTTTTTGTGGGATATATTCATTTTTATGTTTAGGCAAATTATTATGTAAGCCAGGTGTAGAAAAGGGGAAATAATTACCACTTCAGTATTATCCGTTGAGAAAAAGCGGATAATACTATTTTTAGTCAATATAACAAGATTCTATATCTTGTTATATTAATAGCTGAATTGTGACAAAGCAATCTCAGGAATATACTATGAGATTGCTTTTTAACCTTAAGCATTTTCTTCGTCAAGTTTTGCTGCTACTTTACGCATTTTATCCATAAAGAAACCTGTCCCTGCAGGTACTAAACGCCCAACTATAACATTCTCTTTAAGTCCTCGTAGCTTATCAACCTTACCAGCAATAGCAGCTTCAGTTAAAACCCTAGTAGTTTCTTGGAATGATGCAGCAGATATAAATGATCTAGTTTGCAGAGAAGACTTAGTAATACCTTGTAATATTAACTGAGCATCAGCAGGTCTTAAACCATTCTTAATTGCTTTTTCATTTATTTCATCAAATTCACGTCGATCTATCTTCTCACCTACTAATAATGTAGTACCGCCTGAGTCTGTTATTTCTACTTTTTGTAACATCTGACGAATAATTACTTCTATGTGCTTATCGTCAATTTTTACACCTTGTAAACGATAAACAGCCTGAACCTCTTTAACAATATAGCTTGCAAGAAGCTCTACACCCATCACTTTTAAAATATCCTGAAGTACTGGATTACCATCAATCAATAAGTCACCTTTCTTAACAAAGTCTCCCTCATTAACCACAACATGCTTACCTTTTGGCACCATATACTCAAGACCCATTGAACCGTCAACTGGGTGTATAATAATACGTCTCTTAGATTTATAATCTTTACCAAACTCTACTCGCCCATCTATCTCAGCAATCACTGCATGATCTTTTGGACGTCTTGCTTCGAAAAGCTCGGCTACTCTTGGTAAACCGCCAGTAATATCCTTAGTAGTAGTTGACTCTTTTGGAATACGTGCAATTATATCACCTACTGATATCTGCACCCCATCTTCTACACTTAAAACCGCTCCAACTGGTAAATAATATCTTGCTTCTAAACCATTTGATAACATGATAATTTCACCTTTAGCGTCAAGAAGCTGGATTCGTGGTCTTAGTTCTGCTCCACGTGAATATTGTTTTGATTCGATGATAACTTTGCTTGGAATACCAGTTGCCTCATCAGTTACATCACGTACTGAAATCCCCTCAACCATATCTTTAAATAATACCTTACCAGATTTTTCAGTAATGATAGGTATGGTATATGGATCCCATTCTGCAAGCTTCTGCATCTTAGTAACCATATCACCCTCGTCAACAAGTAATCTAGCACCATATGGGATTTTACTACGAGCTTTTTCATTGCCATTATTATCAAGTAATAGTAATTCACAGTTACGGCTCATAACAATTTTGCGTTCTTCGGAATTAATAACCACGTTACGGCTAAGAATTTTTACTTTCGCATCATATGAAGCTTCTACCGAAGAAACTTCTGCTCCTTTCGTTGCTGCTCCTCCAATGTGGAAAGTTCTCATTGTAAGCTGTGTACCAGGCTCACCGATAGATTGAGCAGCGATCACACCTATAGCTTCCCCTTCGGAAACTAACGAACCAGTAGCAAGATCTCTACCATAACATATAGCACATATACCGGTGGAACTTTCACAGGTTAATACCGACTTAATCATAATTCTATCTAAACCTGCAGACTCAATTTGCTCTAATTTAGACTCATTAATTAATTCACCTTTGGTGAGAATTAAATCATTAGTCACCGGATGATATATATTAATAGCTGCCGTACGACCTAAAATCATTTCAGCTAAAGGCACTATTACTTCACCACCTTCTATAATACTCTTTACTTCAATACCTTTATCAGTGTTACAATCTTTTTCAGTAATAATACAATCTTGTGCAACATCCACTAATTTCTTGTTAAGTAACCTGAGCTTGCAGTTTTTAAAGCTGTATCTATTTGCCCTTTACGCATTCCGTTAGCAGAGTTAAAGCATTCAAATACAGTTAATCCTTCCTTAAAGTTAGCGATAATAGGTGTCGGTATAATTTGACCATTTGATTTAGTCATAAGCCCACGCATACCACCAAGCTGTTTAATCTGCTGGAAAGACCCTCTAGCACCTGAAATAGCCATCATATAGATGGAGTTTATCTTCTGTTGATTTGAATCATCACTAACAGGTGGTTTAGCAATTTCTTTCATCATGTCATTAGCTACTCTATCAGTACATCTTGACCATGCATCAATTACCTTGTTATATTTTTCGCCGTAAGTAATTAAACCATTTGAATATTGCTGCTCAAATTCCTTAATCTCAAGCTGTGTTTCATCGATATGAACAATTTTAGATTTTGGTACAACCATATCATCCATACCAAAAGAAATACCTGAAGAACAAGCATATTTGAAACCAAGCTTCATCAACTGATCAGCAAAAATTACTGTAGCTTTTTGACCGCAGTGACGATAGACTAAATCTATTACTAGAGAGATATCTTTTTTAGTTAAAGGCTTATTAATAAACTTATATTCTATATTAGGATTAGAAGGCAACAACTCACCAACCATTAATCTTCCATAAGTAGTATCAACTATAACAGGAACTATTTTACCCTCAGCATTTAACTGATTACGACGATATTTTATCTTAGTATGAATCGTTATAAATTTGTTATATAAAGCATGCTCCATTTCAGTTAGGTCTGAGAACATCATCCCCTCACCTACCTCATGATCAAAAGCAAGCGTTAAATAATATAAGCCGAGTACTATATCTTTATCTGGTACAATAATAGGACGTCCATTAGCGGGGCTTAAGATATTATTAGTAGACATCATAAATACCCTAGCTTCAAGCTGGGCTTCAATCGATAAAGGAATATGTACAGCCATTTGATCACCGTCAAAGTCCGCATTGAAAGCGGCACAAACAAGCGGATGAAGCTGTATTGCCTTACCTTCGATTAATAATGGCTCAAATGCTTGGATACCTAAACGGTGCAGTGTCGGAGCTCTGTTAAGTAATACAGGGTGTTCTCTTATAACTTCCTCAAGCACATCCCAAACTTCAGGCTTTTCAGCCTCAACCATTCTTTTAGCTGCTTTAATAGTTGTAGCAATACCATATAATTCAAGTTTTGAGTAAATAAACGGCTTGAACAGTTCTAGAGCCATTTTTTTAGGTAAACCGCACTGATGAAGTTTAAGCTCAGGTCCTACTACGATAACTGAACGTCCTGAGTAGTCTACCCTTTTACCAAGTAAGTTTTGACGGAAACGACCTTGCTTACCTTTTAGCATATCACTTAAGGACTTAAACGGACGCTTATTAGCATTTTTTGCTGCTCTACCACGGCGTCCGTTATCAAATAACGCATCTACTGCTTCTTGCAGCATTCTTTTTTCATTTCTAACAATTATATCAGGTGCTTTTGACTCTATAAGCTTCTTTAGACGATTATTTCTATTAATTACTCTTCTATAAAGCTCATTAAGATCTGAAGTAGCGAATCTTCCACCATCTAACATAACAAGTGGTCTAAGTTCAGGAGGCATGACCGGCAACACGTTCATAATCATCCATTCTGGCTTATTTTCAGATTCTAAAAAGTCTTCTACTAATTTTAAACGCTTTACTAACTTTTTCTTTTTTACTTCTGAAGTCGTATTTTGTAGTTCTTCGTATAACTCTTGCTTTAATGTTGGGAAATCAAGCTCTTTTAGCATTTGTTGTACTACTTCTGCACCAATAGAGGCAGTAAATGCATCTTCCCCGTATTTATCCTTTGCTTTTTGTAGTTCTTCTTCAGTTAAGAGCTCACCTTTTTGTAGAATAGATAACCCAGGATCAACTACCACATAATTTTCAAAATAAAGAATTTTTTCTATATCTCGCATCGTCATATCAAGAATCGTACTAATTCTTGAAGGAAGAGATTTTAAAAACCAAATATGAGCAACGGGAGCTGCAAGTTCTATATGCCCCATTCTTTCACGTCTTACTCTAGAAACAGTAACCTCAACACCGCACTTTTCACAAGTAATACCACGATTTTTCATTCGCTTATACTTACCGCAAAGACATTCATAATCTTTTACTGGACCAAAAATTCTTGCACAAAATAAACCATCTTTTTCAGGTTTAAAAGTACGATAATTAATAGTTTCAGGTTTTATTACTTCACCGAAAGACCATGAACGTACTTGTTCTGGACTTGCTATATTAATTCTTATCTGATCAAATTGTTGAGTATTACTTAATTGTCCGTAAAAATTTACTACACTCATAAATACTTTTTCCTTAAAATTGCTCTTATATACCTTTGATACTTCAAGATTTGGGGGCTTGTGCTCACGTAATTTTCTACGCCTCACCGCTTATTTGCTCCCAAATTTTGAAGTATCTGCATTATACTTCTTTATTATAGTCGTTGTGTGAGTATACGTCTTTTCTTTCAAGAGCAGCACTAACTGCTCCTCCTAAAAGAAAATTTTAATATTTTTATTCAGTAATCCTTAAGAAGTCACTTCAAGTTTTACATTAAGACATAAAGATCTAAATTCTTTTATCATCACGTTAAATGATTCAGGAATACCAGATTCAAAATTATTTTCACCACGCACTATAGAGTCATAAATCTTAATTCTACCATTTACGTCATCTGATTTAACAGTTAACATTTCTTGTAACGTATAAGCCGCGCCATATGCTTGTAATGCCCAGCATTCCATTTCCCCGAAACGCTGACCACCAAAATGCGATTTTCCTCCCAGAGGTTGCTGAGTCACTAAACTATAAGGACCTATAGAACGAGAGTGAATTTATTATCTACCAAGTGATGTAGCTTTAATAAANATTTTTGCCCTACAGTTACTAAGCGATCAAAATATTCACCAGTTCTACCATCAATTAGCTTTACTTGCCCTGAAAGATCTTGACCTGCAAGCCTTAGCATATCCTTAACGTCCTCAACCTTTGCACCATCAAATACTGGAGTTGCAAAATATACCCCTTTAGCAGCTTCATTACAGAATGAAATAATTTCTTCTTCAGATTTTTCAAGTATATGATTAATATTCTCACATATAGCTCGATTAAAAACTTCTTAATCTTCTCAATGCTTGCATGTTTAGTTTTATGTTCTTCTACTAAACTGCTTTTTTTTTGCTAGATTCACTGATACCCAACCAAGATGAGTTTCAAGCACCTGCCCCTATATTCATGAAGGAAGACCTAAAGGATTTAGAACAATATCAACTACAGTCCCATCTTCTAGAATGGCATATCCTCTTCTGGCACAATACGTGAAATCACACCTTTATTTCCGTGTCTTCCTGCCATTTTATCACCAGGTTGTAATTTATGCTTAGTTGCGATAAATACTTTTACTACTTTTAAAACACCTTGAGGTAAATCGTCTCCGCTTTGTAATTTTTCTACCTTAGTAACGAACCTTTTATTAAGAGCCTCTTTCTTGCCATCATAATGACCTTTTAACTGCTCTATTTCGTTCATTACATTTGCATCTTCAACAGTAAACTGCCAAAGTTGTCCTTTAGATAAACCTTTTAATATTTCGCTTGTAATAGTTTGTCCAGTCTTTACTGTCTTAGGACCATTAATACTTACCTGTCCTACTAAAAGCTTCTCAAGCCAACTAAATACAAAATGCTCGATAATTTCTAATTCATCATCACGGTCTTTTGCTAATTTCTCAATTTGTTGTTTTTCAATAGCAATAGCACGCTGATCTTTTTCAACACCTCGACGAGAAAATACTCTTACCTCTACTACTGTTCCACTAACTCCGGACGGAACATGCAGCGATGAATCTTTCACATCAAAAGCTTTTTCTCCAAAAATAGCTCTCAGTAATTTTTCTTCAGGAGTAATAGGTGATTCACTTTTCGGCGTTACTTTTCCTACTAAAATATCACCTGCTTTTACTTCCGCACCTACATAAATTATTCCGACCTCATCAAGATGACGAAGTGCTTCTTCACTTACATTAGGTATATCACGTGTGATTTCTTCCGGACCAAGGCGAGTATCTCTTGCTATTACTTCAAACTCTTCAATATGAACAGAAGTAAATACGTCTTCTTTTACTATGCGCTCTGATATTAGAATTGAATCTTCAAAATTGTACCCATTCCAAGGCAAGAAAGCGACTAAAACGTTTCTACCTAAAGCAATTTCGCCATTATCGGTACTAGGTCCATCAGCTATAATATCATTCTTCTTAACATAATGACCTACCTTAACTAGAGGCTTTTGATTGATACAGGTATTATGGTTAGACTTTTGGAATTTTAATAAGTTATAAATATCAACTGAAGGTGCACTTCGGTTTTTTGACCAATAGCTCTAATTACAATTCTATTTGAATCTACTTGCTCAACTATACCATCATTTAATGCAAGCACAGATGCTCCAGAATCTTTTGCTACTACTCCCTCAACCCCTGTACCCACAAAAAGGTGCATCAGTTTAATTAAAGGAACCGCTTGCCTTTGCATGTTTGATCCCATTAAAGCACGGTTAGCATCATCATTTCTAAGAACGGTATAAGAGAAGCTGCAACAGATACAACCTGCATAGGCGTTACATCAATGAAGTCTACTTCGTGTGGCTCTACCATTACAAAATTGCCACCTTCAACTCGGCAATTAATAAATTCGCCCTGTAATATCCCGTCTTTATCAACCTTAGAATTTGCTTGACCGATCTTATACTTCCCTTCTTCAATAGCTGAAAAATATACTACTTCATCGGTTACATGTCCGTCTTTGACTTTTCTATATGGGCTTTCTATGAAACCATGCTTATTTATTCTAGCATAAGTTGCCATAGAGTTAATTAGTCCGATATTTTGACCTTCAGGTGTTTCAATAGGGCAAATACGACCATAGTGAGTTGGGTGCACGTCACGCACTTCGAAACCTGCTCTATCACGACTAAGACCACCAGGACCTAATGCTGATAATCTTCTTTTATGAGTTATTTCAGATAATGGATTTGTTTGATCCATAAATTGGGTATAATTGCGAAGTACTGAAGAATTCCTTTACTACAGAAACTAAAATTTTGGAATTCACTAAATCGTGAGGCATTACTGTATCAATATCACCTGCCGACATTCTTTCAACTACTGACTTTTCCATCCGGACAAGACCTATTCTGAATTGATTTTCTATCAATTCACCAACCGATCTAACCCTTCTGTTACCTAAGTGATCAATATCGTCTATAATCCCTTTGCCATCTTTAAGCTCTACTAATACTCTTAGTATATTTTTTATATCATCCGTAGTTAAAACTGTAGTTTCATCAGAAATATTTAGTTCTAATCTTGAATTCATTTTTATTCGACCTACTTCTGAAAGATCATATCTTTCAGGGTCAAAGAATAAATTATAAAATAAACTTTCAGCAGCTTCAATATTAGCAGGCTCTCCTGGTCTTAATACTCTAAAAATATCAAATAATGCTGATTCACGATCTTGATTCTTATCAGAAAATAAAGTATTTCTTATATATGGACCGGATTGAGGATTAATTACTAATACGCTAATATTGTTAATTTTAAGATCACTAATTACACTAAGTAATTCAACAGTAATCATTTCACCGATTTTTGCTAATATTTCATCGCTTTCAGGATCTTTTAAATCCTCAGATAAATATTTACCAATTAAAGCCTCATGAGATACTAAAATATTATTGAGTCCTTCCCCAGCATATTTTTTAGCTAAGCGAGGAGTAATTTTTTGTCCTGCTTTAAGCAAAACATTTCCTGTATCAGCATCTATTAAATCACTTGTTAATCTATGAGCAGTAATATGGCTAGGCATAAATTTAACTGCCCATCCCTTATTTTTAACAACTTTATAATTTACTGAATCATAATAAAATTTTATTATTTCCTCTGTGCTCATGCCTATTGCTTTAAGCAAAGTAGTAGCATAAAGTTTTCTTTTTCTATCTATTCTAAAATAAATAATATCTTTAGCATCAAACTCTAAATCAAGCCATGATCCTCTATATGGAATAACACGTGCAGAATATAAAAGTTTTCTAGAAGAATGGACTTTGCCCTCATCATGATAGAAAAACACCCCAGGTGAGCGATGCATTTGCGATACAACTACCCTTTCTGTACCATTAATAATAAAAGTACCATTTTTAGTCATTAATGGGATGTTACCCATATATACTTGTTGTTCTTTGATACCCTTAATCTCTCGGCTACCAGTATCTTCGTCTATATCCCAAATACTTAACCTTAAGGTTACCTTAAGAGAAGAATCATAGCTTAAGCTTCTTTGAGTGCATTCCTCTACATCATATTTTGGAGTATCAAATTCATATTTAACGAATTCTAAGTTAGCAATATTAGAAGGATCAGAGATAGGAAAAATTGAATTTAATATAGATTGTAAGCCTTTATTTTTCTTTCGGAATCTTTTGTATCTAGCTGTAGAAAATTTTTTGCATATGAATTTTTTTGAATCTCAATTAAATTCGGTATATCTGCTACTAAATTTATATGACCAAAATTTTTCTACTCTTTTATTATGTGACAAGGGTTGTACTTCAATATTATCCCTTAATGAAACCATATAATCTCCTGACTGATAAAAAATTAACTATCAACATTGAAGTTAATAGTTAAAGAAACTTAAATAGACTTATTATTAAACTTTATTAACGCAAGCATTATGATAAGATTTTAAAATCTTGTCTTAATACTGAAAAAACAAGGAAAATAATAGCTTAAGGTGGCTTTTGCTATCATTTTTATACTGTAAATCTTTTTAATATAACGTACGGTAAATCTTCACTTATAATTAAGGACAAGTCTTACTAGAGTCCTAATCTTTTTAGTCGAATTTAAGATTAAATTCTTATCTTAAATCTGCATCATTAACTTTTAAAGTAATATATATTTTTAATGCTTAGGGTTTAAGTTATTAACGTAAATACGGTTTTACAGTTTCATAACTTAACTACATTAACTAAAATTTTTGTTAAATGAAGATAATTTTGATAAAAATTTTTAATGGTAATTTTTAACTTAGCGTTAACTACTAGAAATTACTAACAAATCACTTTATAAAAAAGTAATTTATTAACAAAATAGCTAAAAGCCTTATTTAAATTTAATTACTAAAATAAGGCTTTTAAAAATGCTAATAAGCAATTTTAAATTTTATATTAACGTAAAAAATTTATTATAAAAATAAAATTACTTTAATTCTACTTTTGCTCCAGCAGCTTCTAATTTGCTTTTTAATTTCTTCTGCTTCTGCTTTTTTTCACATTACTCTTAATTGGCTTTGGAGCTTCATCAACT
>JAAMPD010002142.1:0-16925 GCA_025266255.1 Trissolcus basalis
ATAATTACAGTAAAATTTACAACAATCATATAGTAAAAATAGATTAGAAAATTATATTTAAATTTGTCAAAAGCTACACCATGTATCTCGATTACAATAAGTTTTTTATTGATAAGTTTAATAATACATATAATATGTTTTTTCTGCGTGTATGAAAAAGTTTTTTAGGGCTTTTTTATTTAGAGGTAATTTGGGACACTATGGAGTAAAACAATTGTCACAGTCGAAATGAGATTCACACATTCATTAAAAAAAAATTGTTCTTTCTTGGTCTTTGAATGTTATCAACCATTATTTATAATTTTTTATTCAAAGAGTTCAATTTGTATATAAAATACCAAATATACTCCAGTGACATAATTACCTCAACTGCTCTTATATTAAAAAATAAAAGATTTTGACAAAATGGTCAAACAAATATGGTACATTGCGAAATTCAGAATTTAGTTTGTTATTATGAGAACAATATAGATAGGAGTGATTTTAATTTGTTTAATAAATTTGAAAGCAATTTATAAAGAAAGAAACGTATAAATAATAATAAGCATGACGAAAGAATGCCACCTTGAAAGAGACACGTCGAAGAAAGTTGGGTCTAAAACGCGACAGGAATGAGAATGTCATCGTGACATATCTTTGACGAATAATTATGCAATTGAATTATTATGCAACGCGCGTAACTGAATGAGTGTAAAAATAATCGCGAACGAAGAAGGAGGAAAGAAAAGTCTCTGGTCGGGACGAAAATATTGAATCACGAAATGATCGGCGTGCCTCTCTCGAAAGTGGTAATTCTCGTTTGTGCCGCGCGGCTGAATGTCTCGAATGGGCCGACAGCAGGCCGGGCCCGGGTTCATTATATCGCAGACTGGCGTCTGAGCGAGCCAGAGCTTCGTTCACGGAGATGCAAATAGAGTAACGCCAGCAGCAATTCCGTGATTTACCGCTGACTAAGAAAGATAAACTATGAGAGAGATGGGCCTGGATGCGCGCATAAGTGTGCGTGAATAATGATCCTAGTGCTCGTTTTTTGTCATAAGAGAGTACCCGGCGAACATTTTTGCCTTTTGTTTCAACCTCTTCTCTTCTTCTTTTTTTTTTATTTTTTTGCTCCCGCCTTTATTAAACGTTTAATTTAAATGAAATTATAACTCTAATTCGTGAGTGTTTTCTGTTCCTGGAAACAGTCGTCGAAAGTAGCTTAACGATTTTTGAAATAAAATACAAGCCTACTTTAATAGCAGCTGTAAATCTTGCCCCGTTGTTATTAGTTTAATGAAATTTTCTTATGAAAGAATTGCTTAGAATTCCTTATCTTGTAATGTACCATCCGCCGTGTAACAATATTTAAAGTTCAATTTTATTACAACTGTTTGAACGTTTATTTTTTTTGTCCAAGAGAACATATTTTAGTTTGTTTGTAAGGTAAAAAGTCCAACTTAGTCAATGACAAGAATGTTGTAACACCACGAAATTACAATTTTTCAAAAACATATATAATTCCGAGATTTTTCTCTTCAAATTTGTGAACGCTGTCTAAGCAATTTAGTTCCCATGTAAATCAAGAATCAGAGGCTCTTATTTAACGAACATTTTATTGCTCTCAAACTATCTCAGAGATGAACATTTCACCTCGACGTGCAAAAATAATATGTTCCCACCCTAATAAGGAAACCTCGCAATTTAAAAAAAAAGAGAAAAAGAAAGAAAAACGAGCACTTTTCTGCCATTTTGAAATGAAATATGGTCAGACCTAATATAGCAATTACGCGAAAACACTCTGTCTAACGGGTTTTTGGGTTAGTCGAATTAATCAAGGCCTCGTGAGTGCCGATAATCACAAAATTTGTATGGCGAATGGAAAAAAATTGTAAGCTAACGTTTTTCGCGTTGAAAAAGAAAAAAGTGCGCACCGTATACGAGCGTTATCCCGCGCGCATTCTCGCGGGATGGGAACAATTGACTAATGGGCAATGGGCAGGCAGAAATTCTTGGTTCTTCGGTGAAAAAGGAGAGGGATGATGTATGACGTCCATTACCCGTGAGATGCGTGCAATATACGCCCACACCCCGAGGAGACTTAGCCAAGTAGTCTATTGCACTCTCGCGCCATTTGGCATTTTTGTAAGCGCGCGTGCACGCACGCGCACTTTCTGGCGGGAAAAAATAACGTTGCATGCCTCACAGTGAAACAAGATTATAACGGTGCCGACGCAAAATAACGCGGAAAAACGTTCATTGATCACGCCAGGTTCCGAGAGGGCGCCACCGTTTGTAATTAAAGTGTAATACTAATTAATTGATACGCGACGCCGCTTCTCATTATCCTTATACACTGTTTCGCGCGAGAGATAATTGTTTTGCAATGGCGCTTTGATGAATAATTTATTCGGAACAAACCGCTCGAATTGTCCTTTTATCTTTTAATTAAACTTTGTTTCGACGTTACACACGGAGATAACAATTAATGAAATATCTTTTAAGGACAAAAAAATTGAATTCGCTTTAAAAAATCTGGTACGTTCGGAAAAATAAACCAGCTATGTCTTCCAATTCATTTACTTAATTGGATTTTGCGAAAATTTTCATTCACCATTTTAACGACAATGCCAGTCGTTTGAGTGTTTTTGTAAATTTATATTCTTTAATTCTAGACTGTTTTTCAAAATGTTTAATTCAGTTCAGTGGTTAAAATTCAAAAGTAGATCACTTACAATTTTGAATTTTAAGAAATGCAAATATTTAAATGTCCACATGACGTCAAAGATTTTAAATATTTTATTTTTTATTTCATGAATATTACTGGTCAATATGTTTTATATAAATGTAACAAGGAAACTTAAAACACCAAAAACAATTAAAAAAAAAATGTTTAAAACCACATAAGTAATGAACAAAATTTTATATACTGTATAAGGAGATCATGTATGAACACATATCATGATAGAAGTAGAATTTTCATGAAAAACTGATTCAAATTTGAGCAAGCGATCAAAGTGATCCAGTGTTGCTCGAGCAACACTTGTTGTTTTAGGTAGTGCAAAACTTAGAACATGAGTCTTTTTGTGTGGTTAAGCATAAATTTGATCAACTGATTCTTAAAAACTTGATTTCGAAAACGATGGAAAAGGGGTGAGATTGTTTGTCAAGTTAACAAAATGATAATAACTCGTCGCACCACGTGGACTAATTTAAAATGTTAATTTTTCATTTAGCATAAACGGCGGATCGCATTCGAGAGTGCCAGCTCTAACACCCTGATTATCATATGCCAATGTATTTTTCAGCCTTTCGTATATATGTGAATCCTAAAATAAACTTGGGGTTCTCTGTGTACTTCCTAAATGACGGTTCAAAAGTTTAATGATCTCCCTGCAGCCACTATACGACAAAATGATAATCATCGTTCATTCTTTTCGTTTTCACCTAATAATTTTAACCAGTAGGTTTAACAGTCTTCAAAAGATAAGAATAAATCGTTTTATCTACACTTAGATTACAATGTACGCATGAATAACAAATGTTATTGCAAGAAATTTGAAAAATGATTCTACAAAAATTATTCACTGGTGTATCGTGCAATTGCACAAGAGGAAAACATTTATAAAACATAATGGTGCTTCTTTTCTTAAAAAAATTTTTATTTTTTATAATTTCTAAACGATTGAAAAAAGAGGCAGTTAGATTAATTCTTACAAGTTGGATTAATAATAATAATTATTATTGTAACAGTTAAATATATTTAGAATTTTATCAAAATAAAAATTTATTTTCAAAGAAGAAATTGAAGATTGGAACAATGTTGAAAAATAATGTAAACTGTTATAAATGATATAAATTTTGAGTCGCGGAATTTTTCTTCCAGAGAGAGAGAGAGAAAGAAAAACAAAAAGAATTATTCAATCACAACGAAACGAGAGTCAATTCGTCGGACGATGAAACTCTGTTATATAAGTTTGATAATTCAAATAAACCGCCAAGGACGGCCGGCTAATGGCGAACATGAGTGTCGCTCAAAGTACACAACACATTCTCAGTTCCACTATCTGTCCTGAAGCCTATCACGCCATCGGACGTTCTTTTTTGTGAACTAGACCGAACCAGACCCTTAGTCGTGTTGAATGTCTCGCGCGATTCAGTCGCGCGCGTACTAGTTTCTCATGTTTGGCGTGCACGTGCATCAACGACTGCAACTTCTGAATCGGCCAAGTGTGCTTCCCCGTTGACTCGGCGTTTCATCATCGATCGGCGCAATCAAAGTAGGGCTCAACCTACATAGCTGCCGCGAAATTCGTCGATGTCAAAGTCGGTCGGACGTGCACTTTTGGAGCAATGCAAATTCACAAAAGTGACCACACAACAAAGTGACCAATTGTCACTTGGAAAACAAACCATTTGCAACTTGTAGAGGACACGACAACGCAATCAGCTTCGTCAAAAGATTAGACGCGCCAATTTTATTTCATGTCCAGTGGTTGACGCAACGAAACTTAATTAATGCTCTGATGCAACGCTGGTAAACATCGCAAGACAATCATTTATCACGTTCAAAGTGATCCAGCGTTGGTCTGTTTTTTTCCTTCTTTCTTAAAAACTTTCCTCAAATCAAGGCTCGAAGATGCCGGGTGTCGCTTTCTTAATCTGCTACTACTGTTTGATAACACTTGTTGCACCAATTGATGCAGATATTTGCATGTGTTCTATTTAGAATTCAAATTCACTTGATCAATCATGCTGCAGGGAAATAATTTCAAGCATTTCTAATGGGTGGGATTGTGCATCTCTGTCAGCTGTTTGAGACTGCAATTTAAATTTGTGTTTCCCGCCAGTATCATGCTCGTATGGTACTTCAGATCTATGAATCAAATTGAAAACTTCCCTTCCCGAATTTCATCATTCATCATGTAAATTGAATATCAATTTTTATCAACTTTGTTGGAAAACTTATCTCAAGTTGAATTTAATTGTTCATTCCAGTCCATCGAAAGTAATGAATCTTATTATCAATGGATTAAATTTTTAATTAAATTTTTTAATTAAAATTTTTGATTTTTATTATAAAAATGATTCAATTTGATAACAAAATAACGTAACAATTTTGTTTCAGAGGGGGCGTGGTGGTTGGGACAGTCGAGCGGTGTTGGCAATTTGTCAACGAGTCAATGGTGTTTTCTGAAAAGAACGCGCCGGCATCACAGGGTGCATCGACTATAGCGCACAACACGACACACCGCCGGCTCCCGTTAGAACATTACCGACACCGAACCCACCCGAGGTATGTTAATTTAATTAGCCGCGGCTCGCTCACCGGTCTTAATTCCAAGATACCCCTCCAATCGTTTGCTTCAATTTGTCCCCCATTTGCCAGTTTTGATATATTCAGTACTTTGTTGAAATTGCGACATCTCTCAGACAAAATCCCAACTCTTACATTTTCTTTTTTAATTTTATCAGTCTCTTTCTAAAAATATAAAGTCAACATTTTATTAACCACTTTTGTAGAAGTTCAAGTCGGTTTTATGGAGTGTTTGGAATGAAAAAATTCATAAAGCTCATTCATGAAAACAAATTTATGAAGTCATTTTTTTACTAGAAAAAATAGAATTAAGAAATCCGGAAAACATATTTGTAAATAATTCATAATCTCTTGAGTGGCCCCGAGAATTGAAAAGGTTTTACAGTTAACAGTTCAATAGAAAATGCTATCAATTATATTCACTGTGCATCTCATCGATCAGTCAAAATAAATCAGAAAAAACCACTTCGAAGAGACACACTTTTGGTGACAGCAAGATTTTTGATATTAATCTTTATCTGATTCTTTGATGTTTATCATTCATATTTTTCAGAACAAATATTTAAAATTAGAAGAAACTTGTATTCATGAAATAAAATTATGAAGTAAAATATTTCAAGTAGTTTTTACCTAATAAGTAAAAGTCAAATCATACATTTTACTGGCCGAGATTGTGACAATCAAAAATTCATTACTTCTTTTATACTTTATATTATGTACTTAACACAAAATGATAAGACTAATCCAGATTTTATGGACTTACATAATACATAACAGAGAACATATATCTTTTTTTAATCAAAACTGTATTTCGTTTTACTACATTAACGTCAATTAAAATTTGCAATGCATTACTTTAAGAAACCAAACTTTGATTAGATCATTGTGCTACTTAATTGAAATTGGATCATGTTTTAGTTTCTCGTGAGTAAAAATTGTCCGAATTCTGATATTGATATGTTTTTAAAAGGGGGGGGGAGTGGAAAAATGATACCTAATTAAAAAGGCAGATATTCATTCATAATCCATTCATATATAAAATTTTTTGTAACTTTGTGATAAAATGTTTGAAAAATATCTTAATATAATTTTTGATAACAATAATGTTATTAACTTTCTTTAGATTTTGTAAAGTATAGTCAGCCACAGCATTAATTGTTCCATTTTTATATTTTGTTTTTGTTATCTCAGAAACATAGAATCTGAATCTAACACGTTTCTTCTTTTGTCATTAAGTAATAATTGGTTGTAACTGGAACATTTCTTTGTAGACGTAAAAAACCATCTTCCAAGATGATATTGTTTATAACTTTTTAATTTTATTACTCATTTGTCTAAAAATAATATTGAAACTTGAAACGATGAAAAATGATATAAAAAGTCACAAAATATATTTTTTTCCCCTTAAAACAATAAAAATATCAGTGATTAAATTATAATTTGGGTCAAAAAGGCCCGTTCGCCCTTCTAGTGTTAAATTAATGAATATGTAAATGACGCTGTTAACTTTTTTGTTCAAAGTTGTTAACAACTTTCCAATAATCTGCAACAAAACGAATCAGCAACAATGGAGGAGACTCGATTGTCATATGCAGATTACATGGTCATAGGAGCCACGCTGCTTGTTAGTTCCGGCATCGGTATCTATTACCGATTGACCGGAGGTAAGCAAAAAACAGAAGAGGTAATCAAACTAAATAAAAAAACACTCTCTAAAAAGAGAAGCGAAAAAGATATAGAATAAAAATAAACTTTTTTATTTTTGATGATAACAGGAATATTTTCTGGCCGACCGATCAATGTCGATCTTCCCTGTGGCGGTTGGTTTGATGGCGTCATTCTTTTCAGCTGTAAGCATTTTGGGAGTCGGTTCTGAAATTTACGTGCACGGAACTCAATTCGTGGCGATCAACCTTGCCTACGGCTTTGGCACATGGTTCGCCGCGCATCTTTATTTGCCAGTATTTTTTAAGCTCAAAGCCGCCAGTTCCTTTGAAGTATGACATTTTTCACAAATCCAATAATGAATCACAAAGTTTGATTCATCCCCAAAACCATTTGAATTATTTTATTTGTAATTTGTTGAACATTTTGGTTTTCAGTATTTAGAAAAACGTTTTGGATTAGCAACTAAACTGCTTGCAAGTTTTGGCTCGTTGATTCAGCTTTTGCTTTATACAAGTATCGCCCTCTATGCACCAGCCTTAGCTTTGGAAGCAACCACTGGGATCCCTCTGACAAGCAGCGTCGTGGGCATCGCTTTGGTTTGCACTTTTTATTCCACGATTGGGGGAATGAAGGCTGTGCTAATCACCGACGTCTTCCAGAGTGTGCTCATGTTCGCATCGGTAATCGTCGTTATTGCAACTGCAGCTGTTCAGGTCGGGGGCTTGGATAAGATCTGGGAGATCGCTCGGACAGGCCACCGGCTCGAATTCGACAAGTAAAACGAAACCTACCATCCCAAATAACAACATTTTATTATTAAACAAAATAAAACAAAATGTATTCATTTGTAATTTAATTTTTATTCTTTTTTAGTATTTCCATTGATCCTACTGTGAGACACACATGGTGGAGTCTTTTTGGAGGTGGATTTTTTACTTACTTATCACTTTATGGAGTTAATCAAATTCAAGTACAAAGGCTGTTAACAATACGGTATGTTTTTTTTACTTTTCAATGATTTACAATACCAAACGAAACATATTTCGTTTTATTGCAATTTATTTTGAATTTTGTAGAAATAATTAACAAAATATTTTTTGGAGAAAAAAATGAAACGAAAATGTTGTTGGAAATTTAATGTTTGAAATTTTGAAAAATGTTTTAAATGTATTTTGTTTATGTTTACTATGCGTTGTTCGTTTTTCAAGAAAATAATTCGACTTTCACTGTGCAACTTTTTTTTATTTAAGCAAGCTGGAATCCGCTCAGAAAGCTTTATGGTGGAGTTGGCCAGTAATAGCTGCTCTTTCCTTTACCACCTGTTTCTCGGGTCTGGCCATGTACTCGAAATACTGGAACTGCGACCCCCGCGAGAGCGGTCGGATCACAACTAATGACCAGCTGATGCCGCTCTACGTGATGGACACGCTTTCCAGTTTACCCGGCGTGCCTGGCCTCTTCATCGCCGGCATTTTTAGCGCTGGCCTCAGCACATATCTGCCACCCTCAATTCTCTCGCCGCTGTTATTCTCGAGGACTATGTTAAACCTGTTTGCAAATTCAGGTACACAAATCAAAATTTTCGATTTTATTACAACATTCTTTTTCCCATAAAATTATTATTTTTCAACAAATTTATGACTCTGATGAAATGCATTAATATTGTTGATAATTATTGTTTGAATAAATTGACTCCCTTTGTATGAATTTAAAAGGAAAAATAATGCGAGAAAGGAAATAAATAGAGTCAATTGTTTTGGAGAAATAAAGACGATTTTTGATGGGCGTGATAAAATCTTGTCGTTTGGATTAATCCAAAATGCGCAGTCGGTGTTTGGTTGCTCCCTCGCGCTTTACCGGGTCTTGTATGGTCTGCGCGGACCGATCGTAAACCTGGTGGCATCTTTTGCCAGATTGTGAAAGATAACCAGCATGCCTTTCGTACCGTTTATAATTTAAAAGCAAGTAGCAGCTCCTGTGTTATCTTATATGTTATCAAGCCGGGCAGAGACGGTGTGTTTTGTAATTGAAATTATGCCCACTTCAATTTCGGAATCAAGTCCTTTGCGATTGTATCGCATCATCAAACACTTCCACGGATCCCTTTTTTCTTGCGTTTTTTTCCTTCAAATTTCAATTCCAATCAACTGATCCTAATCTCAAAGTCGAATTTTTTTATTTCAATCATCAATCCCTTTGCTTTTATTTGCCTCTTGCAATTTACATTAATTTTTTCTACATTTAGATTTAGCTATGATTTAGTAGATGTGTAGAAACTGTGTATATTTAATCAGAACTATCTGTTCTCTTTTAGGGGAATAGAATTATCGTTGAAATGGACTTCATTTATAAGCAAGTGCCTTGCCCTGACGATGGGGCTTGCATGCCTGGCTGTAGCAACTCTCGCCGGTTATATTGGCGGCATTCTCGAGGCAGCGCTTTCGATCTTAGGGGTCGTCGGCGGGCCGATGCTCGGACTCTTCTCTCTTGGAATGCTCACCGAGACTGCAGACCAGAGAGGCGCTATCGTCGGATTCCTCACGAGCCTGGCGTTCTCCTTTTGGATTGGATTTGGCGGTCCTAAGCCGCCGATAGCACAATTGCCTGTCTCCACCGACGGCTGTAACGCCACCGATATCATCCCAATTACCAGTCTTGTCCTAAACCAGACGCTTGTATCTTTACACAATAGGCAAGCTATTTTTAAACTCAATCGTCTTTTTTTTTTACATTTTCGAATACTCCATCAATGTTTCATTCTCATTAGTTCAATTCTTTTTCTTTCCGTTTTTTCTTTGCTTCTTCAATGAGATATGATTTTGAAGATTTTTTTGTCTGTTCAACAGTGGCCAACACGATGAATCGTACATGTATCTGTATCGGATTTCCTACTTGTGGTACTGTCCGCTGGGCTTTGCAATTTGCTTCGTGAGTGGAATGATCGTGAGTTGGGCTGGCAGGATCATTTTCAAGGAGACTCCTGGCGAAGTCAACCCTGACCTTCTGACGCCTCTGCTGGCCAGCCGAGTAAGAAGAAGACGAAACGATTGCGAGCGAACCAAGCACAACGATAACATTCATTCGGTGCCGTGCTGAATTGCTGCAATTCAGCCGTCTTCTCCTTTTTTTTATACGCTTCTAATTTGAATCAACTTTTATACGTAACTAATTGCATGATCTGCAATTAGTTCAATGTGGTTTTATTTCATTATTAATTCGACATTTTTTTGTTTCTGTCTTTCGAATGTAGTAATAATTAAATGAGCCGGTGTTAGGAGAGTATTATTTCTGTAAGTTCATGAAAGGTATGCAATTCAGGGCAGCTAGATTTTTATGGTATGAAGATTTTATGAATGGGACACAAGAAGCTTAAAAACTCCTGATAATGTTAGACCATTGATGTTGAATGTTCTCCTACAATTTGATGAAGTTGTTAAAATTTTGTTAAGTCATTGAATTTTGTTATGTACTTATATACTACGTACAATAAGGCTGATGTACTTTTCAGCTTTCAAGAGAAGCTTGAACTTTTTGAATGTTGAATTTTAGCAAAGTGCTCTATTTTTATAAACCTTTATTATTGATAAGTTTATTGTTAAACATTAGATGTATCTACGTCTGAAACAAATACAATGTAACATATGAAAACACTCGTGTAACATGGAAAGAAAAAAATAACAGCATACAGTCAGAATATCATACCAATTTACTCGAAACCTGAACAGCCGACTTGATAAGGAGTTGCGAGGAATAAAAATTTGTTCGCAAACAAATTGTTAATTAATCTGCGTGAAAAATCGGCAGCGTGTGAGCGTGAGCGAGAGAGCGATACCTATCGACGTTATTTCAAACTTGCGTAAGCGTCTGAATGCGCAGGTCGTTTGGTCCGTCGTGGCCGTTCTGTATGTCACCGTACGGCGCACGAGGCACAACACACCAGTCCGACGGCATTCCATCGTGATTTGCGAACGTTTCGGTAAACGTTCGACATCGTGCGATTGTGCCGTTTACGCGCAGACTTTTACACAAACCGCACCGATTTGCTACTTCAGCGCCACATCCTTGTGCAACGTCAACAAAACCTCCTCCACTCTTTACATTCATTCACATAACAACACTGGTGGGGGAAAGTGGAATCTTAAATGTTAAACCCATTGACTTTAAAATAAGTAAAAAAGTACCAACAATCATGAAAATTTCAACGAGACGTAATTTTAATTTCAAAAGTTTTCAAATAAAACAAAAAAATCAAAAGTGATCGCGGGAAGCACAATTTTTCAAGATCCAAACTTTTTTTTTGTTGCAAAAAAAATATCACAGCCTACGAAAGTCAAGACACCTTGGAATTTTTGTCAAGATTTGCATTTAGAATGTATAAATATATCAATCAAACGGTAGTAAAGTCGGAAGTAAAGAAATGAAATTTATTAAGCAAAAAATCATTTCGACATCTTCGATATTTTTTATTTTCGTTTAAATTTCGCACCGGCCGTTAAGTTTGATTAGCTGCGCGCACGGACTTACTCCATAAACGAGAATTTAACCATGCAGTTTGCGCATGCCTGGCCGAACGATTCTTATGTTTATGCTGCATACCAATAAACGATCGTTCGTATGCTCTTCCAACATTCCTGGCATTATCGGTAATGAACGTAAGTTCGAGTTCTAAGCGTTATTCACGACGCCGGATTATTCTAGCCGAAGACAAACGATTAAAATAATCGGCGCCCATTTTTCGCATACCACCTTCTTTCCTTGTTGACGAAACGAAAAAAAATCGTCAACAACCTCTTTTGTATTGCGCTAACAATGTGTATCTCCGGTCGTTTCCACGTTTTTCTTATTCCACCGGGGGGGGGGGGAAACATTCGTTTACATTTTTGAGATTAGGTCACAGCTGCAATAGAAATGTTTTGCGCCCAATCACCATAAACATACACACATTTCTCGAATTGCAAATTTTGAAATTGTTTTATTTTGCGGAGAAGGCCCGTGAGGGAAGGCAGAATTTGTATAATGCCCAGGTCAAAAACAGTCGGACGGTTATTTCATTTAATTATGGTGAAGAGAGCTTGGAGGCAAATTGACGCTGTCGCCGGACTCGTCTGGGCCCTAGCTCTAATTTTCTCGAACCCTCAGTGGGGCTCGCAAAGACAACCTGCCTGGGATGAGATTTGAAGCACGAAGATGATCGCTGTCGATGTCTCTCCGAGATATTAGTCTGAGTAATAAGCATGCTTGGATTTCGTTGTAAATGCTGTACCAAAATGTAAGTCTCCAGCCAACCAACCGTACAGAAACAAAAAACCCACGGAAAAAACGAAGAAAGAAAAAGCAACACCTGTTCAAAGAACTGTTGATAACAAACGAGGTGGAAAGAGCACAAGTGCAAAAACAAAAGTGCAATGTTGTTTGGGACAGTGACGAAATAACGGTGATTCTCAAGGTCGGTCGCAGATGTGACAATAAGTATAAACAATAGTAGACTAGTTTGAGAGAAAGGATAAGGAGAAAACAATGCAGAGTGTTGAAAAGCGTCGATGTACGTTTTATGAATGACGAATTAATCATCAAGGTCGGATTCAATTATGTCAGAAGATGTTTGTTTGGAATTAACAGGAACAAGAGTTATGACATTTGTTGAACATTTGTGAAACGATAATGGCACTTTCGAGGCCGCGAAAGGCCGAAAAAAAAATGGTATAATGACGGTGCGCCAACACATAAAACATAAGCATTAAAGGAATGGCGAGGGAGGAAGAGAGATAAGGAAAGAGTGCAAGAGAGAAAAGAAACGTTTTACGTCCGATCGCGGCGCGCATAAATCTCGAGGAGTCACTCTGTGAGGAATGACGCGCGCGACGCGCGGTACAAACATCCCAGTTTCTGACTTTCTTCAGACTTTGAATGCGCTGCTGTGCACATTCTGGTTTCTGTGTCATACGGATAATGCCGGCCTCTTCCTCGAATCGCCGATGATTGATAATTAACATTCCCGGCGTGCCGATCTTTGCACAATTCAAATGAACCAGCGTCAACTATATTATACCGAACTTCATGCCGATCGCCAAATTAGATAAGTGTGTGTGTCATTAAATAACTTGTATCTGACGTAACTCTTGTATCTGATCGACATTCTGATGGAGGTTTCCATTTGGGAACATTGGAATTGAAAATTTGAGATCAATGTCTGAACTTGTTTTTTTTTTTTTGTTCCATTAAGTAAAAATACGACTGAAAGAATTTCGAACAAAACCCTGATATTGATAACTTTTATCAGTTTTAACATTGTTAGATAGCTTGGAGTTATGTTTTTTAGTAATTCTAGTTTGATGAATTATCTGTCTATCTCCGTCTATTTATCAGTGATAGTGAAAGCGAGAGCCGATTGGCGGAAGAGCCATTTTTTGCGGAAGCAAAACGAGCGTCGTTGGCGGAGAGAGAACAAATGGGTCAAATCGCGAAGGAGAAATCATGTGCGAAGATCCACAGGATCACTAGCTTCAACTTCATGCTCAACGGCTTGAGACGAGATGCAGTACTCACCTAAATCCTGCCCGCCGTCGGATCCACCGCCACTGCAAGATCTGCAACAAAACGCAAGAGCGATCGGTCAATCGTTTGTCACACTTTCCTGCAAAGAGTGCTCGGCAAAAAGGAGCACTGATCAAACACAAAAAGAGAAAATCACATAGAAATCGTGCAAGCGTTTTGCCAGATGAGAAAACTTATATAATTATAGATTTTAGCCGACAAGCCATCAGAAATCAGACCGTGCAACCATCTGCCAGGGGAAAATTACAAAAACAATGTTTTCAGAGAGAAAAAAAAGAAGGTTTCACATTCCCATATGATTTTTTAATTATAAGATACGTGTAACTGCCTCAATATTTTTTAATTTAATAAAGCATTCTCTTTCTAGCGCTTTTTATAGCAAATTTCGAAGAATGCGAAAAAATTGATAATAGAATTACAATATAAATGCTAATAAATTATAAAAATTTCAAACACTATACACTTCAAAACACATGTTGTTATTCTGTATATCTATTGAAAAATACATTAAATTCTTTTTTTACATTTTTAATTTTTTAATTAATATAACTTTTAGTTACTTGAAAAATTAACAACTCTATTTTGAAAAATTTATGACGTTTTGATGGAAAAATTTTATACTTTTCAAATAATTGCTATTAACTTAAGAAAATCTACTTTTTATTGACTCTGTGAGAAATACTCTTTTTGCCTCAAATTATATAGAAACTCTACGTATCTAGTCTAAGTAAAAAAAAGTATAACAAAATTATTTCAATTTAGATGAGTTACGCTCGTACTATAAAATTACATCGTAACGGAAACAATTTAACAAAATTGTTGATCGGTCCAAGTGGCGAATCTTGGTCAGTGGTTATAAATCATGAGTATGTAGCATTATTTGTTAACGCCACCGATAACAGTGCACTTTTAATCGGGTGCACCGGTCGCCCGCTTGTTTAGGCGCTTATCACGCTCGCGCGACATTGATTTACTTTTATTAACACTCATAATGTAAGCACCATTAGCGTGCTTCACAAGAAGCGTCAATTAATGCGATACTGTCCACGACGGAACGAAGACGAATCATAAATAACGCGTCGAGTGCAGCAGCCAATCGTCCTCCATTACAGAGCCCCGGAGCTTGAGCCGCGTATCCAGCGCTCTCGTGATACACGCATTCCAAGCATTCCGACCGGGGCACAAGGATCCGCTCGTCGTGCGGAGAAAATAATCACGCTTATTTTTCTATCCGCTCTTACAAATTGGATAGCCAAACATAAATGATCTTTTTTTCTGAAACCGACTTGTGAACACCCACTGATTGCTCTTCCGACGATTTTCTAACGTTCATATATTTCTTTGCCAAATAAAGTAAAGCTCAAATCAGAACCCAGGTTGGCCTCTACATTTATACCATTAACTACCTCAACAATTTATTTTTGTTATAATTTTTGTTCAATATATTTTGAGTTGGATTAATTATAATTTGACGTGTATGGAAAAGTGCGTACAAATAAAGCCATGGGGTCAACAAATATAAAGCGAAGATGGCATCCGGAGAGTCTGGGTTTGTTTTTCAGCTGGTCCCATGGCGATAACCTTCTGAGCGAGGAGAAAAATGGCACGGTAATATATGGACAGCACTCGTTTTGTATGTTATCTGCATCACAATCGGCGTTGCCAACGAATTCGCCTCAAGGCGCTACTTTATTGGTCGCATTCCGATGACACGACCGCGTTATTGTCCGGACGTCTTCATTTTCTAATGCAAACGGGGTGCTAATAAAACATTCAAGATTCAAAAAAAAGAACCAGCCCACTCCTTATCACAAGTTGTGTACAGGAACTCTCACCCACGATCCAACCTTTAAGACCAGTTGACTATATTCAGGTTAATCCTTGAATCAGATCGATGCCTTGAGATATATGGATTTGATTCGTTCTTATAGGCAATCTTAAATCTGGGTCACACTAGGAAAATGAACAGTCCTATAAGGTGTTTGATTAGAAGGGGTCAGGTTCAAGGTCAAGATTCGTCCAGATAACCAGGTCAGTTCTGAGAACGGGAGCAGGGAAATTGATCAGATTCAGAAATCTATCGTAGGTGTTTGTGGTTTTCACTCTTTTGAAACGCTGGAGAAAATACCTTTGTGTAACAAAAAACGATCCAAATCCATACGTGTATATAAAATATTTTTTATCAAAAGTGATATTGTTTTCTTTATTTATTTATTTAGCTTTTTTTTTTCTTCATTTTATGAGGATAGAGTGCAAATTTCAAGATTACAATAGAAAATGTCTCAGATTAAGCAACAAAGAAAAGTTTGCCGCCAAAATTGAATTTTGGCGGGAACTCTGATCGGGTTACAAGAAGAGGCAGGATCCAGGAAGATTGTATCTCTCGTTCGCTTCTTCCCTCTCTGGTTTAATTATTCTTTTTCAATCTTGACTGATGGTGGATGATGCATATCCATATATACTGTGGATATGTAGATCTAGATATCCACAAACGCGTGTGTATATGTGTGTGTGTATGAAGGACTGCTGTGGAGGGTAGGTAACGATAGCGGCTCACATCGGTTGGACGGTGCTCTGAGCAAACGAAGGACGCCCGCATTCCTCGTCACAGCCTGGTATAATACGAAGAATCGGTCGGACTGTAAAAGAGAAGAGAAGGGAGATTCGTGGAGAAACCTCGAGTCTGCTTCGACGTCTTCTTCCTACTTATCGTCGCGCTCTTTCCATCCACTCGAAGCGCATCTCTTTCATTTTCTTCTCACTTTTCTTATTCTTGCGCGATGTCTCTCTTATCAGCAAAAAAAAAACTACTTTCTTCGGACAATTTTCACCGTTACCCAACTTACGAAATTCGACCAGGAAAATATCTCAAAAACCTTTTTTCGTCGATTTAAAATTTCATCTTACTTTTTTTGGTTTTTGAATTTATCACATATAATTTCGTTATCATATTGTTCATCATTTTGTGATTTATTGGTAGTTTACTTGACTAGTAAGGGCGGAAGAGGCTTTTCCCGCTGAATGAGCAGGACAGCACGAACGCAGCTAGTGTCTGTCCATGCTCACGAGTGGGATAGCCTCTGACGTTCTCACAAGTTGAGTACAATATTCAAAAAAAGTAAATATTTTTCTTAACGCATGCGGTAAAAGTGTCCACTTTTCCGCTAGCGTTATGAAAATTATGTTTTTTATTTTAATTTGCTTAGCAGTGCGATGAGATATTTGATGATAAACAAGCAAGATTTATGAGGATAAAGATGAGGTGCAATTCAAAAAACGGAAGAAATCAGTTAAACTTTGAGTTTCCCACATTATTTTTAAACGGAATGGCACGCGGATTGCTCCTTTTCAATTTAAAAGCAGCTTGTATCGAACTCGAACCGTAACTCGCGCGAAATTATGTATG
>JAAMPD010002143.1:0-16916 GCA_025266255.1 Trissolcus basalis
ATTTGTCATTTTTAAAAAAAAAAAAAAAAAAAATATTAAAAGGATCGAGAGTGAAACACTTACTTCATGTAGTAACACCAAATTATGGTGTACAATTTTTGAAACATTCGCAATTGCAATTAAATAAGCGCATGCGCCAGAAATTTACTTGAGAAACGTTTATTAGCGTGTGTGACCACCCGCAGTTGAAGTTCCGACGCGACGCAAAATAGACATTGAAAAGAGATAGTTTGTTCAAATGTTCAAAATCCTTAATCAAGTGTTTAATTTTTTACAATTCAGTGAACAACATTAATTAGTTATTTGAAATATAAAAATGTAAACAAAAATGAATTATGCCAAGAATATAAATGAGACCATCTGAAGAGGTAACATTTGAATAAACATACGAAAACTAATTTTGGTAATAAAAAATAAAATAAACTTAATTTTTGCTTTATCAATTGTGAACGAATTTCAAATGCATTGTTTCATTTAAATATTTCTTTTACAAGTTGAAGCTGAATTTATTATATTTTTGTTCGCTTTTGAAAATTGTTTTTAAATGTGCATACGATGAGCACGTTTGTGTGCTCCAAAAGGTATGTTGATAATCGAAACGTGCCCAATATAAATTTTCACCAAGAGCTAAGAATTCTTATTGTTTTTCTGTTGATTTAATCTTTGAGTACAATTCGCAGGTCAGCAATAAAAAATCACATTCCTTTCCTTCAATTTATCGCTAAAAAACTACAAGACTGCACTAAGTTTTTTTTTCTTGCTCTCTCATTCAATTTATTGTTATATTTCTCATATCGTTTTTTGGAGGAAAAAAAATTTTTATCATTTATCTTGAAATTCACAGTATACATATTTTATCAATTGGAAACATTTTCATTAAAGTTCTTATCCGCAAAAGTCAGAGTGAAGCAAACGCAAGTAAGTGGTATATTCCGATTTTGAGAAAGTTCGCGGACACTGAAAACAAGATAAAACTATTTCAAGGTGCGCTATTTTATAGAGATTTCAGTCCAGTATGGGTTTTGTTAGAATGAGCTTGCGACAAAACTAACGTATTCACTTCACAGTATTTAATTTATAATAATAATATAAACAGAAACAAATGATAATCAAAATCATAAAAAAAACAGTAGTATATAAATACTTCAAAGAATAGTGATAAAAAACATGAAACAGGCAAAAAATTGAAATAAAAAAATAAACAAACAAAAAAAATTAAGAACAATAAAAATGCAAACAAAGTATCCTTAAACTGAAAACAATACAATTTTTTGATAAGATTTATTTTTTTTACAATAAAAAATAGAGGCAGTTGGAGTGATTCATTTCAATTTTATCTTTATGAAACAATTTGAGTTTGTATAAAATAAAAATTAAACAACATCATTTAAGTGTCACAATCACCACAACTGTTTCTACGTTTTATAATAAAAGAAATTTCTGAAATAAGATGTTTTCTCCACTGAATCAATTTCATTTTGAAATCAAAACTTTGATTATGTCATTCTCCGCTTGTTTCTTGCAGATTATTTTCAATTTAGAATGTGAACGACATGGAATAGTAAGATTCGCTGGAACGTACATCCTGGACGATGCCAAGAAATAAATAATTTCGCTGAGCGCAGGGGGTTGCACGTTCTGCCATGTCTAAGGTACTCTTCGAAGCTCCGGAATTTTCAAATGGATGATTATTAAGTCTGATGTATTCCCTCGAATACGAAAGCGATAAACGTGCACCGATTTGACGAGGCACCATGTCGTTAGACGTGAACTGAAATATCAAACACCGCCCATCGATATTCTCCAATCGACCCCTTTGAAAATTCATTTTTATTCCATTTTTTTTCTGCGGAATTACAGATGTTTTGGTTTCTCTACATCAAAATAATGACGACCGACGTGTCCAAGGATATCACAGAGCATATTGAAAGTTAAAGAAAATAGAAAATTGTTTTCATTAATAATAAAATCGCATTTAAAATTACAAACTACTAATTCAGTTTATCAAAAAACAAACAAACAAACAAGCCTAGTTTCAAAAAAGATGCACTTGAAATACTGAAAGTTTTTTTTTTCCATAATATTATGTTTTTTATTCAAAGTATTATAACTAAATTTTAGTTCAATATTCATAAAGCAAATAAGCGGTATTATTATTGAAAGAAGAAAACGTAAAGTTAATAATTTTGATTGTTTATTAGTTGTTAACCTGACTGCTATAAGATCCCTAAGAGTGAATGACTGGGCTCAAAATGTTGATCAAACCAAATAACATCACCGAGGCTGAAATTAATATATGTGAGATCTCTCAGGACCTTGACATGGTAGAAGATCCTCGAACGGTAAGCTTGAAGAGAATCAGTTACGGAATCATCTTGCCATCAATTTGCTGCTTGGGCATCATAGGCAACATCCTCAACCTTATCGTCCTTACAAGGGGTAACATGCTCGGTCCTGCCTACACTTACATGAGAGGTGAGATCATTTTACAAGTAATGTCCACCTTTGAACGACTTTTTTCAAATTGTCGGATCAACTTTTTTTTTCTTTTTCTTCGTGTTTTACACTCGGCTGTATCAAAATGCATCTCATGTGAAACGGCGAAAAATTGCAAAAAAAGAAAACGGGCTGAATTAATGCATATTTGCAGCATTACAAAAATCCTTTAGAAAAGTGGAGTTAAGATAAATGAAGATTGGCGTAATCTCCACTAGGAAAAGCTACACGCTCTTTATTAAAGTACAAATATTGTTAGAATTATGAAATTTAATAACGGGAGATTTATTTTCCTCGATGAAAAATGGATTTAAGAGCGGAAGGAGGGCAATATGTTTTTTTTTCTATTCTTTCTTTTTGATTTTGTTACTTTCTAGTTTGTACGATTGTTGATGTTTGTGCTACTTTGCTGCTAAAAAATTGTGCCGGTTTGCCTTTCAGAACTTACATGGCATGTCAGAATGGATGTAAACATAATCATCAAAGAGTAATTTTTCAATAAAGTTATTCCATGTTTACGTAATGTAAGAGGGATGAATTCATGGAGCACTGGTTTACGTGCGGCGCATAATCTTCGCTCTCGTCGTAGAAGTAAAAATGCATCTTAGCGCTTGATTTTCAAGTGACGCTAAAAAGTTGTGATATTGCTGTAAATTTTCGAGTGAAATTGTTGAAAGGGCCGGATAACTTTTGGATAGTAGAAGAAATGTAATGCAATCATTAGTTTTCATCGCCACTTTGATTGCAAATTTTTTTATACAAAAAGCTATGACATTGTCATATTTGATCATTTTAAGGTACAAAATTTGAGAATTTAAAGCGCGTGTAATACATATTGGATGGCGTTCGAATCTGTGCTTGAGGTAGCCAATTAGAGAGAGATAGAATTTCAACTCCCTTCTTCGAAGAATATCCGAGTTTCCATCATTTATAAAACCATCCCACCGCTCGAATTTTACATAAATTATGATCATATTCACAGCTTTTTTTCATTTTTATTTTCCTTTTAAAGAGGCATTTTTAATTGCAAATCTTTATTCATCTTGTTTAACGGACTGCAAACAATTCGGTCCTTTTCTGAAATAAAATTAGTGAACCTTTAAAAAATATTGTTTAGAATCTTATTTTTTTTATCGAAAATTTAATCAGCAAAATAATAAGATTCAACATTAGAATTTTAAAGTACCAATTATTTGATCTCGTTTTGCCACAAGAAGCATGTTCGAGGTTCGACTTGAAACCTTTTAAGAAAATTGAACTTTTCATTAGAATTTTTCAAACATCCAATTGAACAAGGTGCAACCTTCTTTTTTTATTCAATTTTTAACACAAGATATAGACTTAAATTTGTCTTCTAATACTCAGAGAACTAAGAAAACAAAATAATTGTAAGTAACATTTTTCTTCCAAGATCCATTTTTAAACCTGTTGATAAAATGTCCGTTCGGTATACAATAGCTTATCTCATTCCGGTTTATAAATGAAGAAGAATTCCATTTTACCGATGTTTTTAAGGGTTTCTGTATTATTAACATACGCTCTCGGTCGCGGCTTTCGGTAAAATCATTCAACTACAATTCAATCAATAATTTTAATGTATGATAAAAAGAACTAAACAAAAATTATTAAATGTCAGAGAAAAGAAATCAATATTTTCCAAATAAGCATAAGTGTCATTATTTACACTCTTAATTATACAAAATATGAAATATAAAAATATAAAAAGATATCAAAATATTTGTTTTGGATAAATGTTGATCAAGAATATTACATTTTTATTATTTATTATTTTTTTTTTCTGTAATTCATACTCATTATTGATTACTAATTGTTATCAAAATTTGCAGGATATTCAGTAGCAACATTGGTAGCAATTTTATTCTGCATACCTTTTGCATTAAGAATATTCATCCACGAAGAAACTGGACAGTGGCACAGCTGGATACAAGCCTTTTATCACGTTCATCTGGAACTATATTTTGGCAATGCATGCTTTGGTAAATGAATGTTTAAAATAAAAATATTTTGTACAAAGTACGTTACTAAGAATTATGCATGTGATAATGATGAGCCTCTTAATTATAGGGATAGGAGTAATGATGCTTATCGCCCTAACCATAGAACGGTACGCAAGCGTTTGCCATCCCGGACAGTACACTCGTCCATTTTGCGGTCCACCAAGTCGAATTGTGATAATCATCTCAACGACAACATTTCTGGTGTATCTGCCGAACATATTATGTGGACAGATTAAAGACTGTCAACTGCTGGCGGGAGGCCCCAGGGTGTACATAAGAAGAGACAATGTACAATTTTTGAGTACTATTTTTTATCGTGTAAGTGAGACACTTGCGATTCAGCTCTCGAAACTTTTGTTTGAACGACAGATGAGATTGATTTTGGTATCGCTTTCGCAGGTATATAAGATTATTCTTGAAATATCATTCAAGGTGGTGCCAAGTTTTATTCTAGCAGGCATGAATGTGCGCATTATGATGGTATATCGGGAATCTTGCGAGCGACGTCGACGAATGACATTATCCAGAAACGTGAACAATGAAATTAACGTTAGAACTTTTTCCGAGGAGAAGCGCCTTTTCATGCTATTAAGCACCACCAGCATATTGTTTTTGATTTGCGTTAACCCGATGGTAATTTTAAACGTCACTCTGAGCGAAATCAACTTGAGGATGTATTCTTATCAGGTTGGTTTCAAGTTATTTCAATATTCACATTTATCTTGAACAGAAAAATTCACATATGTATTTCAATGATAAAAAATTGAAATGCTACGATAACCACGTTTGAATATATCCGCAGATTTAATGAAATTATTCAAATGTCAACAGGTTTTTCGAGCACTGGCCAACTTGTTAGAAGTGATCAATTATTCCCTCACATTTTACATCTACTGCCTTTTTTCCGAGGATTTCCGCAATACTTTGATTCAAATAATACACTGGCCTTGGTGTACGATCAAATCGAACAATCAAACTGTGAAGATCAAGCCTGCTTCACTTGACAGACCAGTTACAATTTCAACGCACTCATCAGTAACCCTGTCAGCGGCAAATCACGTTTTAAAAAGAGCTAGTGTATAACAAAAAGAACATCTCTGATAAAGGGTACAAATATCATGCCAATTCTTATATATCAAAATTGTTCACCCCCTCCACTGTAAGAAAGAATTGTTCATTTTTGAAATCACATATTCGTGTAATTTGTTGTTAAAAAGTTTTGAATAAAAAACAAATGGATTCAAGGGTGTTGATTCTATTCAAAATGTATGCCATTTTGTGCACATATTTTCGAAAGATAATTGTTCTGATGTTCCAAAGACCAAATAGGTGCAATTAATCTAAGGTATTCGTACATCGAGTCTCATTCAGGTAGAATTATCAAATGCGAATGGTTTGCGTGTTCTAGCTACATAATTGGAGGTACTTCCGGAACAAGAGTGTCTAGTATGGTCTAACGAAGTCGTTTTGACGAGCACTTTCTCGACAAATTGTACTGTACTAAGGTGCACACACAATCTTGGCATATTTTCAAACAACTAATGACAATCTTGTGTATGCCATCAACATCCCAGTTATTCTTTTCCACCTTCATGTCACAACTTTCATTTTGTATCACCGAAACCTTTTATTCTCTTTGAATTGCTTTTAGTCATCATTGTACAAAAAAAAAAACTGCACGTATGCAGAGTAATTCTAATAAATAGTATTCGAAATAAAATATACTGCCCCAACCAATTCATAAATAGTTAAAAAGTGTGGTGAGAGGATGAAGACGGTGTGAAATTGGGCGGTGTTAAAAGTGCGGCGAGATTTTGTGGGGATGCATCACAGCCGCACGTTTGAAAATTTTAATGTTGCACGAGCAAGTCTGTTAGGTAGAAATTCGAATTAAAAACAGCAGTGTATGCAATTTTGTAGATGAAATTTGGAGCTGTTTGGTTAGTGTGAGGACGAAATTTTGTGAGAATCACGTACGGGAATTTGCACCAGAGGGTCGATTTCATTAATTGCAAGGGCCCAGCGTAACGCGATTCAACGGAACTGCTGCACCCTACTCCTCCTTTGCTCCCAGTTAACGTCGTCGAGACGTCTGCGCAGAGCCAGGATTGCCCTACGCTGTGATGTCGTCTACTGGCGGTCAGTTCGACACGTAGTGCCGCTCGATAATGACGTCACTGGGACGCGCGTTTTCAACCGAGTACAAATCGCAAAGTGTTTTATGAATGAAAGCACGCGATTGGTAAAACACCTGACACCGATCGGCGTTCTTTTTGCACCTACTGCAACCACGCAAGGATTTGTTCCCACGGCCCCGCTTGCCCGGCGCCTTTTATCCCTCATCCCGGACAATGCAAAAGCTCGCATTTATTTACGTCGCGGGAGAGAGCTTTTCGTGCGAACAAAATTTTTCCACAGATGCCATGACCTACTTGAGCGTCCTAATTAATAGTCCCCGACTTGGTTTTGGTTTATGTTTGACCCCCTGGCGTGACATTTGCACGTGCATCATCATCTTGTGAGAGAAATGTTAATTTTTTCACGCTTTTTCATAATTTGTTCTTATTGATCAGCACTGAATCGAATTTCGCTGGGTGCGTTGATGCAACGGGGGCAAGAAATGTTGCTCGAGCACGTGCGGTGTGGTGGGTGTTATGAAATTGAGACACGTCCTATCAGGATCACTGCCAAGCTCTCAGACCAACATCCGGATCACAATTACGCCACTGTACGCAAACCTTGAATGACCATCTCGTACGTTAACCTTCCAATACACTTTCAGCCGAATTTGCAAGATATTTCACAAATCGTTGTATATTTGCTCCTCCCTCTTCTCTTCACATATTCCTTTTTGTTTATCTTTGATTCATCGCCTCAGAATATCCACAGTCAAAGATTTGTTAACTTGTGCCTCGTCATCATCTTTGCCTTGATTCTGGACATTGTTATGTTGGTTCAAAGTTTGGCCTAAATCAGTTATTGTGCTACGAACTATAGCTTTGGCACGACAACTTGTGCAAAATTTTGTCATAAACAGTTTCCGCATGAAAGTGATCGGATTCATGATACTGTCCACTTAAAATAAGATGCTATCATATATTTCAGATATAACTTTCTCATAACTTTATTCATTCTGACTAACAAATTGCAAATGTTTATTTATTTATTCATTTTTTTTTTGATAAGATAAGACAATTTAATTTTGCAACCAGATCAATTACGAGTTTCTATAAAAATGTCGAGATTATTTTTTTTATTATTATTTCAATTGATTTCATCAAGAAGATTTTAGTGTCTCGTTGTGGTAAATTAGCAGGTATTTGTTTTAAAATACAACTAGTCATTTTTGCATAAACTGGTGGTTTTTAGTGGACATTATGATTTGAGTGTTAACGACGTAATACTCGGACGTAAAATGTTGTTTTCCCCTCAACAGTTAGGCACATCAGTTGCCTCGCGACACGTGTGTGGTTTGAATTGTAGCGACGAATAAACTTTCTGCGGCAATTTTATTAGCAAAAAGCACATCCAAGTAATTATGCATTTTGGGTGCACGTATTTTAGCAGTCCTGTTTAAAATGCGAATATCGAAACATGGTTTTGTCAAGCGGAATGATGTCAAGTGGAATTTGCATAATCGGCGTTGTACACGTTATTTAGAAATGAATGAGAAATATAAACAAGTTGAAGAATTCATGACGGCAATAATAATATGACTTTTCGTAATTCGTTGCGGATGAAAACTTTTTATATTAGGGTACATTTACATTATTGTGATTCTGAATATAAATTGTGATGGAAGATAGCACTCAGGTTCATCTTAATTAAATTGCAATTCAGTAGAGTTTGGTAACAGTTTCCCTATTTCATGCTCGAAAACAGAGGTAACAATCTTTTTTATTCCAAGTCCAGTTTTGGGTCGATATTTTAAACTGGGCATCAAAAAAAAATGTCTCAATAGGATATTAATAAGTCACCGGCTGTCTTTTTGACACCGATAGATTCGAGATTAGGCATGCAATCCGTAAAGTTAAACTCACTCATGTACAAAGCACTTTTTCCCTTATTTCATACACAAACATAATTCAATGATTTTTTATTGTAAATCAATTTTGTGTTTTCATGAATACGTATGAACTTTTTGATACAAAAAAGTTTTCATTGTTTTAACAAACAATTAATTCTATAGAGATCATTTCAAGTTAAATTCATTTCCTTTTAGTGACATTTTTGATTCTTCATATTGGAAATAAGATTGCACAAATTTAAAACGGTTTTATATTGATTATTCGAGAGAAAAAAAAACCAAACAGTTTAAGACACTCTATAAAATGTTTCATTTCAAAGGGCAAATGATTATTCAGCACTAACTAAATCACGCACTCCTAGAACCTTAATATTGTCTGATATCGTCATAATTTTTTTTTCTTATTATATAGTGCAACTGCGTCTAACACCTAAGATTATCGAATCAATGTCAGGTGATATTTTTTATTCCAGCACATTTTCCTTTGTTTCACCCCATTTTATTAGAACGTTACACGCAAAGCTCCACGTTATGAATATGTAACGAAACCAAATATATCTTTTAACATAGAAAAACGTTACCTTTTCTGAGTGAAAAAAAAAAAAATCACTCAAAATAAAACTTATGCGAACGTCTATAATCTATTAAATTGGAAGAAATCCTTGCAAATTAGTCAAGGTGCGAAAAGTTTTTTAAGTGTGACTTTGAAGATAATACTGGTGTCTGTTTTACAGTGCCACAATGGCTGGGTTCGAGCGCGGTTAAGCCGGAAAAGTTGCAAAAGCTCAGGATGAGATAAAACGACTTGAAAATAATTAATTATTAAAAACCTTTTATAAGCGAATTATAATTGTAAATGAGTTTGAATGTTTCGATTCGAAAGTGATTTCTGTGATTGTATCAAGTTCGGGATGTTGCAGCGAACGATGAGGTTAGATGAAGATAAGTGATCAGTGTCAAGTGAGGAGCGGAAATAACGAGGAAGATACAAAAAAGGCCATCGGCAGAAAATTATCAGAGGACGAGCGTAAGCAGTTAAAATGGGAAAGAAAAATAGCAAACTCAAACAAGATACCATCGATCGTCTTACCACAGACACTTACTGTAAGTCTCGCCATGAAATTTTTTGCATTTTTATTATAAAAACATTCAAATTAGAACGAATGATCGATCACGATTTCGTGTCGTCGATCAAGGAGTTAATCTTTGTTTTCATTTTCGTTAACATGATTTCGCTTTCGTGTCTCCCAGTAATTAATGCATTACTTCGCACACAAAAAACTGTCAATCTCCTCTTACCTCAAGCTTTTCTATTAATTTTCACTTTTATTCATCCCCTATTCAAATTCTTTTCAATCTCTCTCTTTCAAAATCATTTTAATGAGGCGTCAAATTTAGCCTTGGGATAATGCGTGAAAAATGCATCGCACACCACCAAGTTTAATATTTTGAAACTGAAAATGGTACACCATCATTGTGCCAATTTCCGTTCTAATTACAATGTTTAACCCTTTAATTATTCATCACGCGAAAAATCTTTTCATTATTCTCGTGTTTTAATTGATGTTACGTTAACAAAAAATAACAGTTTATTTACAAGAGTTCATTATTACTGATATTTAGAAAATCCTTTCAGTATGAATACAAAGAATGATTTTCATCATCTTTTAATTTAAAAATAACAAAAATCAATTTTTTTTCTCAAGTTGAAAAAAAACACAATATAATTCATTAACACAAAAAAATGAACTTCCAACAACTAACAAAATATGTTGAGGTATCATAAGTAGTAATATATTAAAGCAAAAAAGCCATTTTTTGCTGATGTAACACCAGTTAGAACATGTTAAAAATGATGAAATATCTCGTCTGTACGTCGACTTAGTGGTACGAGATATCGTGTCCTCAGTCGTTAAGGGGTTAAATGAACAAACAGTTTTATCAAATTAATTAAAACTTTGAATCTGTTTGCCAAATTTCGTGGGTAACTTATTGTTGTTCTTCTTTCTTTTCGAATGAATTTTCACGTAAGCAGTAGAAAAATTTTCTTTGACCATGGGAAATGATGCTTGCTTCATTGATTATCAATTGATTACGATTTACTGCCTGCATGAGCAAACTAAAATGCTTAAATTTGTCCTTCGATAATAATTGGGACGTACTAGAGTCCTTTTTTTAATAAAATGAAAATTTTGATATTGCAAAACCCGAACATTCATTTTGTTACTAATACCACTGTTGAAAATTGATCAAATAAAGTATCTAAATTTAATATACCGATAAGTGAATATAAATTGCTGGCAGCTCATTTAAACATATTCAATAATAAATTTAGGTATCATAAATATGAAAAAAAATAATAATAATAAATAAAATGTCTAGCATATAAGTATGAAAAAGATACTTTTCAACAGTAGAGGAGACATAAAGTTTCTTGAAAACGACTATATAGAAAAAATATTGAAAAAAAAATTGTTATCTGTATTTTTTTAATCGTTGTTCCGACCTACACCGTGTATATAATTGGAGACTGTGTAACAGCTGAAAACAAGTCTTTTCATTTGTAACATCATGAAATATCCGTACCATTAATCGATCCTATTTTCTTTTGTTCTTGCATGTGGTTTTGTGAGACTTTTGTTTGTCATCGTAACCCGACCACTATTTTCATACATATTGAATGTCTTTCGAATATCAGAATACATTTATTGAATTGTGTGCAAAAAAAAATTGTACTCCTATTTGAATAACATTATTAAATATTAATTGTAAATTAAATAAACAGTACTGAAAACATTTTTCATCATTAAAATATGATTAATAGATTAAAATTTATATATATAAGTATTTATCATAGTCATGATCTTAAAGACACTTAAAAATCTGTGAAATTATTAATGTCATCAAAAGCGGGTTTAATTTAATCTTACAAGAATTTTTTAATATTTGTATGAATGGACGATCCATCTTTTTCATCTCTGATGAAAAAAGGACATTTCTTTCACGAATCATGAAAAATGTCCATAAACGAGAAATTATGAACGCCGATCGAACGAGTTTCATTAGCAATGACAATTTACCAAGCTTCCCGAAATGACAATAGAGGTTACGATACATTCGGAACCAGGACGAATGGCTAAATTTGAAAATAAGTAGATTATCTTTCTGCATCGGTTGTTAATTCGTAATTTAGTTGACAATCGATATAGTAAATTCTCATCTGTCTTGCCTAGAAACATTCATGAATGATATTAAAACTTGATTGGCGCTAATGAAAAAACTCATTTTTGATTAATCACGTTGAATAATTTAATTTCCGAAAACATCATATATTCGACGCTCAATTATATTTTTAATCAATAATGTAATCATTTGAAATGATTAAAAATATAATTGATCTTTAAAATAAGTAATCAAAAAAAATCTTAAGCCAAAATACCAACAACAATTGTTGTTTTAAAATGTTAAATGACTTTTTTTTAACGTTTCAGCATCTTTTTGATGAAAAAATAAAATTTTCTAATCATATATTTGTGAAACATTGAAAATACAACGTTACAAGATCATTATAATATAATATTAAATAGAAACTCGAGATATAATAGCACGTACGAATCGTAACAATGTTACAAGACATAGATTTTGGATATCATCCAGAGTGGGGGAACGGGCGCGTTATAGAGCTCTCGTAATCGACTCTCAACTCCTAAGCTCCCGGGAAAGAGCCCCGGGACTCACTCGAATCAGGTCGGTTTTCCCGAACCAGTGTTTAAAAGGCGTAAGGGCGAATTTTGGACGGTGCAATTAACCAGGGCGGAGTTTGTTCGCACTACACGGAAAGCAGCTTTGGATATCTTCCGCAAATTCCAAATGCACAATTTCACTTACACAAACAGTTTATTAGACTTTTATTCCATCTTAAAATTGTTTTGGAAATTACATCACAAAGTTTTAATGCTGCACTTGATGACTGATTTTAATTTATTATGATTGTTATTATATCTTTTGTTATTAAAACAAAATCATTTTTGTTAACAAACATTTAAAAGAAGAAGATTTATGTTTTGCGAAATTTATTTTTGAAATATATAAATAACTTTTGTATTAAGATAGAAATTGTAGATGGCATTTATGAAAATTACAGCAAAATTAGAATAATTTCCATATTTCCCTTGGTATACAATAGCTGTCCCATCAAAAGTCTCCTACCAATCTCTCCCCTTCTAATAATAGTCAAGTTAAGAGTTCTGAAACTCTCAGTGATCATTTTCCGACGACGTTCAGTATATTTTACCAAAAATCTAATTTAAGTGTTGGTAAATTAGCATTTCAGACCAGTTGCTGGTTAAATTTACAGTTGGAACTGAATTTACATTGAAAATTGATGTATGTAATGATTTATATGATGCATAAATATTCATAAAAACAATGATTCTCCAGGTGTTGGCAATCTTTTATCTCGCTGTCAGATTAAAATTTATTTTCAAAACAACATTAAGTTCACCTCGCAACTCGTCGTGACTTTTAACTTTGACACTCATTATGACGGCGCTCATTAGTACTTTTGTTTTAACGTGTATCCCTGATGGGACATGATAATTGGGCATGTTTCACTAAAATTTTTGAAAACGCACCGGAAAAACTTTTCAGTTGCTTCATTCAAATTATGTATTTAACTTGGCAAGATTTGAATAATGTCCGGATGTTTGTTTTGTTATTTTTCGCACAAAACTTTTGTGATTTCTCGAATAAATTATTTATGGTAAATTGAAAGAAAAAGTTTATAGAGTGTAATTTTCATAAGTATCATTACTCGCGGTTTGAGTTTTAAAACTCAGTCAAGCATTGATCATGTTTATAAAAATTGTACACCGGCATTTGGTTACAATATCGGAGATAGAATTTCATTTGCGCGCATTCTCGTATTTGTATTGAAATCCGACTTAATGAAAAAAAAAAAAAAAAAATGTTTAAGTATTGTACTTGTGTATGATGCAAAAAGTGACCATGCGATAGGGAACAATGAAGAATATGAAAAAATCGTATAAAATTATTGATGAGGTTTCCCGGGAGAAAGGGAGGGTATATAGAATCAGCATCTGAATGAAATTGTAACTTGTGAGCATCAAATTTGGCCGAAATTCAACATTCGCCTTTCGTTCGAGCTTACATCACGGACTTCATCTGTTCGTTTTCTATTATAAACTTATAATCTGGCCCGCCGTCGATTTCCATAATGCAAACCTTTATAGAAAGTTTTGCGCCGTACTTCACAGGAAGTATTTTCATGCAATTTAGCCAAAATGTATTGGTCCCTGGTCAAGGCAGTTTCGTCGATCGTTTAGGATTGGTTTTCTCTCCATTCACATACATTTTCAATTGAAAAACTATAAATTAGATGGAACCGTTCTAAATCACAAATGAAGAAAAAAAAGTGGAGCGCAATTTGAAATTAAACATTCATACTTAACACAGTTCATTAAATTGTTACTCATTTTCAAGAGTTGCAATAAAGTTTACTTTTTTTTATTCAAATATAATATAGACAAGACACGTCAAAATCGATAGTTTAATTTGTCTAACTTTGAAGATTTATAAGTTAATGATACGTTTACAAATTAGTGTACAACTGTGAAACTAAAACGTCATGAATTTCAAAAAAGTTCGTTTCAACTTTATGCAAAAATTTCATATTCCAAATATTTCAGTTATGTGAAATAGTTATGAGGAATTTTTCTTAAACAATCGTTCTGAATCACAAGCAGAAACTCAAAGCCATGTAATGGGTCATTCGTAAAATATGTCGTGGAATTTAAAATGAAGTAATAATCAATAGCTGAAAAAAAAAAATTGATTTTTCGCATTGTTTAAAGTTATAAAAGTCTCTACTGATGGGCATATTATAGTTTCACAGTCAAGGGTGCCTGTTGATGGTAGTTGATGAGTTTGTTTGAAAAGGGGATGAAGCTTTTTGCATAAACGTTCGTTCAGTACCGTTTTTTAGTTTCAATTAAATTGATTACACTTTTAATTTAAGGCGCACTTGCAATGATTTTGAAATAATTACAAGTTGGAAGAATGGAAATCAATAACAAACAAATATACTTTAGTAAAAGTTTGTGTATAAATCCACATTCACTTATTCTTTTTTTTTTTTTGTTTCCTATACAAATTTATATATATGAACCATTTTTGCTTTTTATATTTTATATTGTTTCATATATACATATGAAACGATATAAATGTAAAAATGTACCATTGTTCCGTGTATGTACCACTTCTGTATGAATTTTTAAGCCATTTATAATATGTCACGTTATAATTTTTGTACTACAAAATGTAGCAAAAATTGCATGTTGCAATTTTTGCTATAAACCACTCTCTGATTCTATGCATTAATATTCCGTTACGTCACGGAGGATCCACGATTCGAAATACATCATTCTTGATGTCATCTCGACGTGGTGTGTTCTGACTTATAAAATAGCAATTTGTCTCGTGAAATAACGTCGAGCTTCAAAATATCATGTTTACCCTTATTTAAATAAAAATTACCGCACAAGGTATGGCGCTAGAGAGGAATCCATTTCAGGCGTTTGACAATTTTTTTTGCCAAAATAATGTTTCCCTGATGAAGCTGTAAAATGCATGAGTACCGATGGAAATGAAAACAGTAACGATTATTTATGCGTAGTAGATTTAATAAATGCATGTGTGATTTTCATTCAGAATGCTCTGATGAGTTATTAGAAATAGAAGGAGAATTCATGCATATTACATTTTATTCACATCTGTTCGTTTTAAAATTTTTCAATATTTTAGGAGAATATTATTTTCCGCGAAACTCGTATATGACTTATGATTAAAGTACTTTCACATTGACTTTTTTTTTCAAATAAACAAAACATTTTTGTAAACATTGTTCTAATCATTTAATATAATTTTTATTTTCTGTTGCAGTCACAGAAAAGGAGTTAAGGCAGTGGTGAGTTTACATTTTTTTTTATATTTGCTTGACGAGAAACGAAATTTTAATATTTGAGATTGCTAGTAAGGTTAATAATATATATGGCTACAATTTTCAGGCATAAAGGATTTCTAAAAGACTGTCCAGATGGTTTACTAACGGAACAAGTTAGTATTGACATTAATCTTCTTTGGAGTTGTTTATCCACCCTCACATCAAACTATAATATTCATATTTTTAGAGTAAAAAAAAATATTTGTTTTTGAAAAAAAAAAAAAAAACTGGGACATTTTTAACAACTTTGCTCATGTTCATTTCTGTAAACATGTTTTATGCATGTCCTAATTTTTTAGAAGAACGTTAATGCGATTCAATTTCCATACAAATTGAAAAAAAGCTACACGATTTTTGCAATAACTGAAATTACATTTTGACAAATAAAACGGATGCAATTTCGTCGTTACAAACTTTCCTTTTTGTATTGATTTCAGGGCTTCATCAAAATTTACAAACAATTTTTTCCACACGGCGACCCGTCCAAATTTGCTTCACTTGTCTTTAGAGTTTTCGACGAAAATAATGTAAGTACGAAATTATGCCATTAAAACTTGTAATAATTGCGAGCAAATTATGCAAATTAAAATTTTTATGATATTATGTGACTAACAATTTATGATTAACAGGACGGAACGATAGAGTTCGAGGAGTTTATTAGAGCGTTATCTGTTACATCTAGGGGTAATCTGGACGAAAAATTACATTGTAAGTAACATTTTTCTTCTTTAATCCATTAAAATTCAATTCAAGATTCAATTGGTTGGTTATTTTATTTCAAATTAGCCAGTACTTGCAAAGAGTTTCCTGATTTATTAAAAATCAGTGCACTCATAGGTCGTCTGTGAAAACATTTTTTTTTTTTTTGCAAATTTCATGCTTAACAACTCGGATCTAAAATTGTGCGTTTTTACATGGCATTTAATTGAAAATTAAAGAAAAAGAGACTTTTTAAAAACAGTTTTTCAGTTCTAGTGAACGTTTTAGTGAGCGTTAATAAATCTTTCTAATTGAATGAGACTGCCATTTGATGCATATTTAAAGTTGAAACTAAAATAAAATTGCTGTTCATTTTCACATACCAGAGAAAAACAGTTTTTTTAAATACAATTTTTCTGAATTTCCTTTCTTAACTTTTAATCCAAGTGTGACAAATTTTACACAGAGACATATTAGCAGAAAAAAAGTGATAGACTTTGAATGAACAAAAATAAATTAATAAATAAAAAAATCAATAAATATCGAGCAGTATGGGTCGAGTAAAATGATGGATGGTGCAAACCCCAATAACACATATAGTATAATATATATATAATATACGTATAAAGTATAAGAGAGATTTTAGGGATATAAG
>JAAMPD010002144.1:0-16902 GCA_025266255.1 Trissolcus basalis
AGATTAAAAAAAAAATAACAAAAAAAAATACAAAAAAAAAAAAAATACAAAAAAAACAAAATTAGAACCGAAAAAATTAAAGTGATAAGAAAAAAAAGATTTGAACTTTGAGAGAGGGGTATTATAATTAATTTGTCAAGTTTTTGAGTTGTACGCACGCGTGTACATGTCATCGTATCTAAAAGACATTGTTCTCATGGGCGAATTCAAGTGCGCTTCTCTCGTGTTTTGTAGAATTTCACCCTAATGTCACACCGGTCTTATCCTTTTACGCTCGTGCATCACAGTCACGGCTGAATTTTAGCAGACAATGCGACCTATACGACGCGCGAGATAACGCACAATGCCAGAGCTGAACTTACTTTGTACATTCGGCACTGTTGTTTTTCCCAGCCCGAGAACTCTGCCAACCTCCCCCCCCCCTCGTTTTGTCTTAATTTTCCTGACTCGCAATCTTTTTTTCGCTGATTTCGCCTCGTTAAGGGCTTGTTCGAAGCCAAATAGTCCCAGGGAAATAACAATTTGGACAATTTTCCGAAATCGCGTTCAAAAGTTTGCCACCGCGGGGACCGAGTTTAAAGTGGATAGTTAAATTTCATTGCCAGTCTCAGAATCCCAAGAATCGCTCTGATGCGTCTTTCGAGGGGACAATAAAAGTGTCGACGACGTCTGTTAATTTACATCACAGTACTCCGAAACGTAACAATTAACTCTGCCTTGTGCATCATTCCAAAGAACTTTGTTTTATTTCCCCTCTTTTGAATATCTTTTTTTTTCATTATTTCGCAACGTTCAAACGGTTCTTTGTGTTTGCAAATATTTAATGCGCCGCTTCAGTTTGCATAATTGCTAACTTCTTATGAATATTTAAACCGCCGTTAAGTTCCCGGGCCAAGTGCAATTTTTTGTTTGTTTTTCTTTTTTTTCGTTAAGCTCCACCATAAAACAGCCCCCGACTATTTTGGCTCGCAATTCGATTGCCATCGTTTGTCCTTGTCACGCGCTGGTAAACACTCGTGGTTATTATTTTATCACTGCAGTTCTTGTCAATTCTATTTCTTGCACCTTTTTATCTCATAACATCGCGATATCGGCAGGCTTTGCCGATAAACTGGGTCGATCGTTCGCAGCATATTCGATCGACCGAGAGAGTTTTTGTTGACTCTCGCACATGCAAACCGCTTTCGGGTTTTGAGATGTTTTTGAAAGCCGCACACGTTTTTATGTCACGCCGGTGAAACACGAAAAAAAAATTGTTCCACGTTTTCGACCATACCCGTCCGCGATAGAGAACATTTTTGCTTTACTTTCTCCGGTTTGCGTGAATGAAATGTTCAATGCGGGCTCAATTATTTTTTGTTTTCAAAATGGAACTGATCTGGGTTAAACCAACTAGAAACGCACGTTATCTATTTTTGACCATTTTCAATTCCATTTTTTCGTGCTTTCACGTTAAGGTCATCGACAAGTCAGTATTTTTCTGAAAGGTGCGTTCAAGTTCTACAAAACGCACTTCAACTTTTCACTGCACATTCAAAATGTTCCTTATTTTTCACCAAAAAACAATTCTTTTTTTTTTGTTTTGTTTCTACGCTTCTCGATTCAGCATTTTCCTGAAAGATTCTATGTTATGAGATAATGGCTTTCATCTTTTCACTTCTTGTCACCGCTAAAAATCATCAGGTCAAATTCACTCTAGAACATAACAAAAATAAAAATCTTTTTTTCGTAAAAACTAAATAATGAAAATATAACAGTATCATTATAATAACATATGATAAAAAAAAAATTATGAAAAACAAAGTCATATTGATACTCAATCATCCACAGCACTGTCACAGTTACATCTTCCAAGTGTCGTTTTTTGTTTGCGTCCGTAAAAGCGGATTGATGATCATCACCTCAGTCCAATCCGTTGTTTCTTTTGAGATAAAGAGAACAGATTAAACTGATTGATTATCAGCAACGCGACTGATTAGAGTCATGCGTGCACGCACGGTTACAATGTAAAAGCGCCTTGTCCCCTTCTCCTTTGACGAAACCGAGTCTGAATCAATTGGCCATTTGTTCGTGAGCGCCAATAGATCCGCGGCCGGTGAACGAATGCAAGGAGGCTCGCGACGTTGGTCACTGGACGTTCAACTGTCGTGTTTTCGTGCAGGTCTTTTGGTGAGGCGTTGCGTTCGAACGATGCGTCGCAGTTTGGTGTGTCGTCGCCGCTACCTCGTCCCGTTCATCATGTTGACATCGACCTTCAGCCTCCTGCACGTGGTGCTGTCCAAGAACGTCGTCTACGACAACCTCATCGAGGAGGACGTCAGAGGCAAGGACTTTTTCATCGGCCCCTGTCTGATCCACACGAACACCACCTGCCCCGACGAGGAGATCACCTTCTTCCTCTACACCTTGCAAAATGGCAACGAGGCTGAGCAGATCCTCGTCAACGACAGCTGGTCCAACTTACCCGAGACGAATTTTCGCAATTACCGACCGACCAAGATCATAGTCCACGGTTACAACTCCGACATGCACCTGGACGCCTTGGTGGACATCAAAAATGAATACATGAAGAAGGGCAGCTACAACATCATAGCCGTCGACTGGCACCGCCTGGCCGCCGGTCCCTGTTACCCCTTCGCTGTCCAGAACGTGCCCCATGTGGGGAAGTGTCTCGCCCAGCTGGTCATGAGGCTCCGGGACCAGGGCGCCAACAACATCCACGTGATTGGGTTCAGCTTGGGGGCCCACGTTCCAGCCTTCAGCGCCAACGTGCTGAGGCCCTACAAGGTCTCGCGTATCACCGGCCTGGATCCTGCTCTGCCCCTTTTTGTCACGGTCTCCAGGGACAATAAGCTGGACGCCAGCGACGCCAGGTTCGTCGATGTCTTTCACACCAACGCTTTCATCCAGGGGAAAATTGAGATGAGTGGACACGTCGATTTCTATATGAATGGCGGCGTCAACCAGCCTGGCTGCTGGAGGACCAGCAACCCCTTCGGTTGCAGCCACCACCGGTCTGCGGAGTACTTCGCAGAGTCCATCAATTCGAAGCTGGGCTTCTGGGGCTGGCCCTGCCCTAACTTTTTTTCCTACCTCTTAGGACTCTGCCCCCCGAGGTTTCCTGCGATTCTTGCTGGGGAAGATGTTCACCAGTATAACAAAGGGTTCCATCTGGTGAGAACCAACAGCCAGAGCCCGTTTGCTCAAGGACTGTTTGCCGTCGACCCCAGGGACTCGACCAAGTGAACCGGCCAGTTGTAGTTTATTGATTCCGGTGCGCGAGCGAAGGTGAAAGTTTGATAGACTTGGAAAGAATGCGATCGTGTGTGACGAGAATGTTTGCCTTTGGATGTTCATTGATAAAAACTTTCGACGGACAATACACTTAGTTGTGATTTTAACATTCAGCGGGGGGACTCGATTTTGTACTGTGATTATAGTGTGGACAAATAAATTATTCATTTTTTAATACGTTTGACTGGTTCTTGTAGAAGTTTTCGGGTAGTGATGTTGGAGTTGCACAAAATTTGCGATTCCCAGGGATAATAGATTTCTATCCAGCTATTGGATAATAAACCAATATTACCATTAGACCCAAGGACCTTCAAGAATGTTTGAAAAATCTTATAAAAAATGAACCTAGTTAAAGAGGAAAATATAATGACAATATATTGGCCGTATATCAGCCGTATAATGGGAATATAATGTTACCAAAACCAATTATAAATCATATATGGTCATTATACCCAGATGGACAAAAGTATATTCCAAAATATATATGTAAAAAATTTTTTTTTCCATGTTAGAATTATATTTAGAAGAATTATATTTAATTTAATAAATATAAATGATGTATACATGAAATATGTACATTCATTTTTTTTATAAAATATATATTTTAAATATATTTGTAAATATATTTTTGTCCGTGTATAATGGCAATACAGAAAACGTATATCGCCATTATAATGTCAATATAATGAAAAAATTTGAAATTGTCGTTTACCTGTATATGGATAAATGACCATATATTATATGTATATATATGGTATTATATTTTCATATATTGAACATATATTGCCCCTATATTGTCATTATATTTTTCGTTTTACTAGGGGAGTGGAATTTTTTTTTGTAGGTAGATTTTTTTTTTCGAAATTTGTATATTATGATTGCGGCTATAAATGAAAACGATTGCGCCGAGCCAAGCTAAGCGTGATAAGAAGATTACGGCACTGCACGCTTCTTGCAGCGACGATTTCACGCCGGGACGATTTTGTTTGAGCCTCTCTTTCCGACTCGTTATATTTTCTGCAAAAGCCACGTAAGAAACTTATCCGAGAAAATGTATCTCATTTTGAATGAAATTGACCGACAAACTTTTCAGCAACAGGTAGTCCCCGACTAAATTATATTACACCTATTTAATTAAACAGAAAAAAAAAAAATTCTCAGGTTCAACCGCTTGGCAACTTTGTTAGATTTCGCTTTATTTGATGGGGAGCAAAATTTTCACTTCCAAGTATAAACTTGCAAAAATTTTCGTCTACGAACAAATGCTTGTTTTTAAATTTCACTTTTCAGATAAATTCAAAATCCAGCGAAATTAATAATTTTTAAACTTGTTTGAGAAATTTTCATTTCAGGTGAGTAAGATTTCATGTCGAACATTTGTTTTTACCGTTACTCTTTTATTTTAGTTTCTATTTTTGTTCGATTTGTCTAAAAGGTGTTTCTTGTTTGGAACATTATTCACAGGTCGAATCTTTTTGCTTCTGATATCACCATAAAATATGATTCAAACTGCTGAATTGTTCCAAAAGCTTGTGTTGCCAAGTACATATACAATTTAAAGTTTAAAAGTTGAGAGAATGTTGGCGGCAGCTTCACGAAAGAGGAAACAAGAGGGTGCGAAAGGAGATACAGCTCATCCGTCCTTTCCCATCTATGCTTCTTTTTTTTTCTCCTCACGAGTCGAGGTTATAATATGTATATACGAAGGGCTCAAAGTTGAAAGCGACGGTTGTACGGGATGTGCAAGAACGCTAATCTCGGTCTCGTGAATGCATGGGTGACTAGAAGGGCTTGCAAAAATAAAAATAAATATATATAAAATGAACACGGACAAAGAAGAAAAGGCCAGAATAAAAAGAACACGTTGGGTAAAAAAATGTAAACCAGATAAAACATATAAAAAAGGCAAATCCAGCGTGATACTGTGGCAGTGCTGTTTATTCAAGGATAAGGATTATTTTTTTCGTACGAAAAAAAAAAAAAAAAAAAAAAAAAAAAGGGACAAAAAAGCGCGACGAACTGATTGGGGGATAAACAAATAACTCGCCGGCGAAGCATTATCTCGGGCCGATTGGACGCTTCAAATTACGATGAGGCAAACTTTTGCATTTTAACGCCGGGCTCTCTCCAATTTGCTTTATCGCCGTGGGATTTGCTCTCGATGCATGAAATCCGCGCCACCGCCACACTGATCGTAGATCTACTGTTTCGTAAATAGCTATATACGCAATCTGCACTCATGTATATGAGAACATAAATAACCAGTCGTCGACATCGTAAAGCACTTATCTCTCGAGAAATCCATTTGACCCGTACATCGCGAAGACAGACAATGTTTTTCACCCGGAAAGCGCACATATGTAAAAACGTTCATCGAACCTCTCTTCACCCTCAACTCGAAAGCTTTTTCAAGTACAGAGAGGGATGTTTTTAAAAAAAAATCGTTTTAATTGTTCTAGTTCAATACTTTTTATTTAGTTTTCCCCATTTTTCGTTTTTGATTTACCGGATATATAAATTTGCGAATCCAAAGCGAACAAAATTTGTCGCCCAGTGGATTATTTCAACTTGTTTATCTTTTTATCAGATAATTTTTTTAACGAAGTAAGCTTTTTGATAGTAGATTAGCTTTTGCGTATGAAAATATATATACAGATTGCTGAAACAGATATAAATTAACTGATGGTACTATAAATTTAAATATTCCAAATATATATTTTTATTTTTTTTTAAATTTGGATTTTTATATTTATAATTTGGTTGCAGCATTTTTCATCTTGGTCTTTGATGTATTTTGTCTTGTGATGTTTTCTTTTCTGAAAGTGTCATTTTGTTCTTTGGTTGTGGTCCAAAATGGTGTGATTTAATGTAAGTTGGACGAGTTGAGCGTCCGTAAAAGTGAAGCATAAATGTGGCATTGCGGGACTGACGGTTGTCACGGTGTTCCAGTGCAACAGATGTACGCATCAAACGGAACGTCTGCTGGCATGCCAATGGGAATGACAAACCTGAAGAACGCAGGAATAATCGGACCCATGGGACAGTACGGGGGCGGGATAACGGGGGCTACAACCCTTCCACGGCCGGGAAACTGGCTGCACCCTGTGGGCCTCAGGCTCGGGCACAGCGCGGCCCGGGTCCGCCTCTACTGCCAGGCAAAGTGAGGAATCATGGTTCCGACAGGTAACTTTCAACTTTATAAACAAACAAATTCATACATTTTTGATTCTCAACTAACTGCGACATTTTCGTCATCTTTGTCTTACACATATATCACTTTAGTCTCTTTTTCTAATGGTCCATCAGACCTATGCAGTTAGTTGAGGGTTAATTTTAATTTTTTTTATATAAAAAATATACGTAACACTCGACTTCCTCTTCATGTAACTGATGTCCTAACTCTTGAAGTTGTTAGGACAAAATATTAATTGTAACAGTAATGACCAATTTGTTAGTTTTGATAATCTCACTTATCATAATATTAATATAATAATATTTCACTTTCAACCTGACACCCCTCACGAATGAAAATATATCCGCTTAAAAATATTTTTTTTTTATTTTATTATACTTACTGCCGTTTTTTATAAATTTGTTATATACAAAATATATTCTATTTTATATTTTACATGTTATAAATTTATATAATTGAATTTGTAAACAAAATATAAACCAAATTTATATTTTGAAAATATATTTTCGTCGGTGCGGGGTGCTACAACGAAAACGCCATGTGTAAGAGTGAGATAGCATGTGTAATACGCGATTCCAGAAATTACCATTGTTGACTTTTGTAACAACTTTAATATTTTAAAATATTGCATAAAGATTAAGTCAAATGTATATGGATATGTTATATGTATGTCGTTCATAAATTTATACATTTTCGGTATGTCATGGTTCCCTGGATAAAATCGAATAATCTCATTTAAATTTTCATAATTGGTGATTTCATTATAAAATCAAAATTATAAATGCTCAAATAATTTTGTACTTTTTCAGCTTAACCAAAAATTTTACAAAATTCCAATTAACATTATAAAATCAAAAATAGGTATAATAAGTAATAATAATGAATGAAAATTCATAACTGTCATTTCAAATTTGTTCTCATAATAATCATCTGAATCACTAAAATTCATCTAAAAAAATTGAAATATGAATTTTCAAGTTTGCAATAGTTAGGGTAAAAAACATTATCAAAATTAGTTAGTTGTAAAATGATTTTCATAATTGAGACGAATTATGAAAATTCAGAAAGCAATTTGTTTTATAGCGCGAGACAAAAATTCCAATATCAGTTATTTTCATTTTAATTTCGTGAATTGTACGATCTCAGAATTGTAGATGATGAAAACATAAAGTTATCTCCTGGTAAATATAAGTTTTAGTGAGAAATATTGTTACATTTTTAGTCACAATACTTTCTCGTACAAAAGCTTTTTGATTTTCTTTTTTATTTTCCTCCGAATCATAACATGAATTTTATCTCGCGTATTTCTGCTATCAGTATATTTTAAATATTATCATATCTGAAGCGACAAGCATACAACATTGATCCTACTGGAATGTAAAGCATTATTTGAATGGTTGAATTTAAACGCATCGATTATCACTAATCAATTTGTAATCAAATTTAGCGACATCTCCTCCAGCCAAAAAGATGAATGGTTCGTGTAGGTACGTACGAATACCTCATTTCAATTAATTACAATTTTATTGATCTTTCGTTCGATTAACAATTTTTTTATTCCTGTCACTTCCGATAATAGCCGATTAAATGCTTCTTATATTTCATTAATTACAGCGGATCAAATATTTGAAAATTTTGATCCGATATAATTATATATCAACGAAGCATATTACCGGATGTAAATTTATGAAAAATAAAATTTATATTTTGAAAGATGAATTTTTAAAGTTTGTTTTTTAATATTTGGAATTATCCAAAATAGGGAAGTAGGACACGTATAATTTATCTGAAATAAGTTGTGTTTACTGGACTTTTTTAATTGCCGACTATGAGATTAGGATATTTTAATTAGCCATAAATATCAATATCGTTACATAAATATCTACATTGTATAACGGAACGGCGCAAAATCAGAAATCAAGATTCAAATGCAAAGTACGCACGCATGGCTCCGAGTTAAATTTAATTAATAATGTGAATTCACAAGTACACGCGAAACTTTACGAAGTTTCTTGCGACTCATTGACATCGAGTTACAGAATTAACACAGTTTTTTTTCGTTGACAGCAAAACACACTTTGAACAAAGGTTTAATTACTTTACGTCAATGACTTGGTTGGGTCAAAGTTCATACAGGCACTTGAAATGTATCCAGTAATTTTAATTAATTCCCTTTTGGCTCAAGAGAAATATGTTGAGTAGATTTCACTCGAGATTTTATTTTATTTAGTTATTACCGCGGTTATTACAGTAAATAAAGCAGTGGTTTTGCAACTGTTTTTCGGAAACATAATTACACTCGATGGTCAAAGTTGAATTTAATCAGTTCCATCTAATTTTAATAGCATTATCAAACAGCCAAACAAATTCTACAAATTCATCGTTCTTATTTTTCGATTTGAGAGAGAAAAAATTATGGGATTCACTGAGAAACCGATATTGTTGTGGGTACGAGCTATATTGTAATCATTACGATATGAAATAGTAAAAAACATATAATTGCACTGAGAGCAACCTACATAGTAAGTTTTTACAAAATTTATATTATAAAATTTCCAATTAAATTACAATTCATACTGTAACTTACAATACAAATAGTAATTTCTACTATTGTGTAATGTAATTTAGTAAACTAGTACATTTACTAATAGTAATTAAATAATCATTTAAAATAATAGTAAACATATTTATACAATAAAAAATAAAAAAATAATAATTCAGTTTCACTCAATTACTAATAGTAATTTACTATTCGTGTTGTTCTCATTACAATATGAACAAATTACGATTTGTCAAAGACGAATTGTCGAAGACATACAAAAATATAAGTCAAAATATATGCAAAAAATATTTTTTCAACATAAATAAATTATACAGTAATTTTATGTTCAATTCATCTATAAATTATAATTCATTTATATAACCTATATTTTAAATATAATTGAAAATATATTTTCGTTGAAATTCAATGTCATTCGACGATTTTTGAATGAATTTGACAAAAATTACAATTCATATTATAACTTGCGATACAAATACAAATAATAAAAATTGTTGTTCTCATTACAGTCCTATGAAAAATTACGAACGAAATTGTACGATATACTATTAATATATTATAATATAAATATAGTAGTACATAAATACATAAGTACATACATAAATAAATATTTGTATGTGTTGTTTTCAATACAATATAAAAAAAATTACAATCGCATTTGTACGATATCGGTTTCTCAGTATAGTTTTATTTTAAATTGTCTTTTAATACTCGATTTGAATTTTCATAAAAGCGGTTGAATTTTAATGTTGCAATTGAATTTTTCAGAGGCAGACCTGGACCAAAGTCTGCAGGGTGTGTTGGAGCGGTGGTGCCCACACCGCCCGAAAATCAGGGCGACGATTCTCGTCGGTCCGTCACTGAAATCGTCGCGTGTACTAAAAGCATCGAAAACCCGAGCGTGTACCGGTGATAAGCCATCACGCCATTTGCCGAGGTCTCGCAGCCCCCTTTCGCAAAACCCATCCGACGAAAACGGAAGCTGCTTTCTAAAGCACGCACAAAGAACCCACGTGCCGTCCGTCTACTCACTGACGTATATCACTTTCGTCGATGATAAACATTCAAGGGGATACTGCTCGACCATTTCAATCGGATTTCCTTCAGAAAATCTTTTGACAATTTTTATCCTACACATTTATATACATGGACACAATTTTGTACGCCGATTTTTATCAAGTGCTGTTTTTCTGTTGATTCGCTCTTTTTTTGCATTTTGTGACCGACGAAATAAAACGATAGACAGAAAAAAAAAGAACACAATCAAGGGTGTAGAATTGAGCAAATGGTGCAGCCGGTTGTACGCGTATTTGTACGACTAACATTTTAAAACATGGAATTTTATATGCGAGAGAGAAACAAAGACAACTCCCGAATCATTTTGTACATAGTTTTGAGTTATATCTGATGATTTATCATGCGTATGGGAAATTAAAAAAACAACAGGGTGTGTGTATTTTACTCAATTTGGTACTTCACTCCAACGATGCGCGACGATTTTCAGTAATCAGTTTTGTATAAACTCGTCGCATAGACATTTATAACATGAAAACAATTTTTGATGTCTATTTTTTTTTTCAATTCTAAAATTATCTTTAAAATTACATCAATTAACGATGAGACAAATGAAGAGCTGAAACATATGCTCCCGCTAACTGCCGACTAATTTTTGCATCAACTTGTGTTTAATTTATGCTAACTCGACTCGACGGTTTTTTTATATAAAAGAAGCAGTTTTTTAATCCATGGCATTTAATATTGCAAGATGAGATTTAAAATGCACATAAATTTGTTATCGAGTCGGCTGTTTGGAAGCATTATAATAATTAAGTGGGGATAAAATATCACGATCCACCACTATGGCAGGATCATATATATTTATGTATATAAATATAAATATTAAAGTATATATATAGAAACACATACAATCGTACATGTAAATTTTCAAACTGTGAATCTAGGAAATTTTTGATAACGTTCAAGGGAAGATCCTTTGTAACATCCATTCTTAAAGTTGCAACTTTAATATTTGCGTCTATTGAAAAAAGAACCTTGTAATCCCAGATTCGCAGATTTGCAAACCGCAGATCACCAAAGAATAAAGAGTACGTCTAGTTGAAGCGATTTCAATGCCTTTCTTTATTTACACTCATGTTTGATATCAATTTTTTCAATTCGAAAACGAGTTTTCGATTTTCAAAAACTCGACGAAAGCATGTGTGTTTTTGTAACGCGAACGTATAAACATTAGCCGTTCAGCTTCATGCCGTCTTTGATGAAACCACAAAGAAGAATTTTATTAATGTTTCGATATAAAAGTGATGTATAAGAAACGAGAGTCGCTGATGCTTAAAAGATTGGGTTCTATTTACGAAGCTTAAGATCTCATTTTTTCGAAAGAAAAAATAAAAAAAGCACATTTCCTTCTTTCGATTTTATATCTTCGTATATAAACTTTGATTTTATACAAATCAAAATCAGATTCAATCAGATGCAATTACGATTAGCAACGAGCGTAAAAGTTTGTGACTTATAAAAGTTGATTTTGTAATGTAACGTGTATGTACTCAGCTAGAAGTCATTGTGCTTGTGAAAAGGAAAGGGTTGAATCTGAGTGTGCGTACGTTTGTCGTAGAGTATGTGCTTAGAAAAGGTCTTGTTGTCGTTGAACCTATGGATTTGTAAGTATAGAGATAAGAATTCCAAGGCTGCTCGAGCAGCCTTGGGCACACGGAAGCTAGCTCTTAAACTGCCATGAAATGGAGTGATCCACGCCAAGCATTATCGTGTTTCCGCAAAGATCACGGTTACACTAAGATATGTGGTTACATTAAGCTATGACTTTGGATGAGGATTAGATTTGCATTGAAAAGATCTCTATTATTACACGAAAATTTTCAGTTACAAAACATTCAGTTTAGGTGGGACATGCAGGATAGTCAAAAATTGCATATTTCAAATAATAATTTCTTTGATAACTAATTTTGTAATGTATTATTAATGTCTGTCTGAGAAATTACTCTATACTACTTTCAAGATTGTTTTGCAAAGTCAAAATTCGTTTTCGTAGATTTATAATTAAAAATTACAAACAGTTCTGACTATTTTGCTGAGTTGTATGTCCTACCCTTAACAAGAAAAGATTAATTAAAAATTATTCAACAAAATTAAGCGATTTCTAATTTCAATCATTTATTTCAAAATGATTAATCCAATCTAACTTGAAAATTATCTTATTAAAAAAATAAGCACTAACTGCTTGTAAGTCAATGTATATCTATTTTTTTGTTTTTATTAAGTATTTTAATTCCAATTAAATTCCAAAATAAAATTAAAAAACGAAGGAAAACACTTTAAGAAAAAATAAAAGTGGATTGAAATTCATTAAAACCCGCAAAAACTAACATTTTTTCTGTATCGCTTAATTTAATAATTTTTAGTGAATCTTTATTAATTATACTCAATTGAATTGTAAAGTAATCATACATCTTATCAAATGAATTTTTGTTCGCAATTTTTTCACGAAATGTAAAATAAGTTAGATCGTAAAATTTGTATTAACTTGAAAAATAAACTTTTTATTTTCTTGTGTTATTTCAAGAATGATAAGATACTAGAATTTTCGTAAAAAAGTAATATAGAGATACAAACGTAAGGATAAGTGCGGCAATGTAAGTTGGTTGATTGCCCATGCGTAGAGTCATGTTCACGTTACCGAAGTATTGGGGCTTGTAAGCGTCGTTTGTAAAGATGAAAAATACACAACTTATAGACGATAAAAAAAAACAAATCTGCAAAAACATTTCCTAGAGTTACGTTTCTTTCGATGCACATCACCGAGTTCATTTAATTATCTCAATATCATTTACTCGTAATTTGTAACAATAAAGTACAATGTGAACTAAACAATAAATAATTAAGATTCACACCGCTATTATATTCCGTATGACTTCGAACAATGATCAATTATGAGATTACAATGTTATTTTTGTGGGACAAATTTTGATATCGTGAAACATTGAAGATTATTTATACGCAACAGTTTTAAATACTAGACAATTATGATTGTCATGTAAAGCGCGTAAAAGTTTATTCATGATTTCACTGATTTTGCGACACCACAATGGAGCAGATTGTATAATTTTGAAACTTGCCAAAAATGATAACAAAGGAATTTTAAACTTTAGTTTAAACGCGACGACACAGACTGCATTTTGTACGAAAAAATATTAAACCGATAATGCAAATTTGGACAATGTTTTATGTAAATAAATAAAAACACAAATCGACGTCTATACACCGCAGCTTATCATATGGTTTGTGGGCATCATTTTAGATATGATGATTCTGCGAGAAAAAAAACAGCTGGACAATTGTTCTAAGTTTGAAATGCTGAAACGATTCAAAGTATTACTACGGTATACTAAAGTGGACAATAACGAGTATCTGAACTATGATAATAGATTAAGAATAACTAATTGCAAGCAAAATATTCGACGAAATTCAATTAGAGGTATTTCAAACGTTTGTTGTATTTATATCGCGAGATGTATTGTATCCTGCATATCAGAAAATATCTAAAATGATGTCAAAAGATATCCACTGAACATAAAACATCAGTCTTAAAACAAATAAACATTATTCATCTTCGTTGAACATGTATTTTAAGCCTCGCAATTAACAAGTTGAATATAACACGACAGTTCTGAATGTACGAATGAGCTTTTCTTCAAATACCTTACGTCTAGTCATTTTTTATATCGCAAACTTTCAAGAACGTTTTTTCTTTATAAATCTAAGATTTAGGATTGTATCGAATGGTAAAAATTAACAATTCATGAGATGAATAAAAAAAATTGCAAGTAATATACACATTCGAGTGCTGAATTTTGATTGTAAAGCTGAGGTAAATATTAATAGCAAGTTACATAGATTAATTGTTCTTATTATGTGCGCGTTGTTGGGGACGCGAGACTGATCGTAAATTTTAACATATATTATATGAAAATATATATCAAATAATATATATTTCTTGATGCAAATGGCGTATTAGCAAATTTTCGTGTATAATTAGAGAGTTCTACTAGTTGTAAGTTGAATACGGTGTGTGATTTGACGGAGTTACATAACATGTCATAGAATATCCTGTGGATAAAAGACCAGAGACAAATAATGATCAAACATTGGATTTCCATTGTGACACAATTACGAAACATCCGATCGGTTCATTTGACTCGCACCCATCCGTATTTTGCAAAATTTGATAAAAAAATAATGTTTTTTTTTTCTTAAAAAACAATGTTTATATTTATTTAAAATGTGAAAAGCATGAGTATTCATGAAATTGCTATTTTCATTTGCTTGTAAAATAAGTATGACACATGAGTTCAGGTATTTTTCATACAAATGTGACACTTTTACAGCGTACTAGCAAAATATTAATCATGACATATGACATAGACGCGATATTCCATATAACGCATGTCTGGAAACAAGACGTGTGCTATGTATGTTCAATTTATGAATACTTTTCAACATTTAATTTCGAAAATTATATTATTGAAATGCACCTGTGTGTTTCTACTAGTCAAACTATCATTCCTCATGACATGTCATTTGCTCTTCTTTTTTTACAAAGCGGAAATTCAAATCAGACTAGATGTAAAATATAAAATATTCAATTTCACTTTCACCATCACAATTCTCGTTTTATCCTGAAATGAAAAAAAAATTAATAAAAAAAAGAAGCTTCTGCAATTAACTTCTCTCATGCAATTGAATACCCTTTGGAATCATTTCAGCATTAGAAATGTAAACGTTGATTTAGATAAAAGACGAGTTGCAACTTTGTGCATCGCGCTAAAATTGAATATGATTCGTGGTACGACTTCTGACTGCTAATTTTCGTACGTGCAAATGTGAACGAAATAATTCTGTGATTGAAAATGATTGTATCAATCTTAGTGGCGTTTTTACTCTTGTATGATCCTTTTTCTAACGAATTTTATGATATCCGAGGTATTTACAAGTACTTACCATAACGAATGTACTATTTTTAATATGAATTCGAATCGCATATTGTATGATTGCTGGATGTGACGTTTGTGAAAGTAAACGAGTTACACGACTGTTAGAATTGATTTTCAATTTGAATTACAAATTTTTTTACACTTCAAATCTAAAATACTTAAGTTTGATTTCCCTGCAAAAAAAAGATTCATTAAAAAATATTCAAACAAATTAAGCGATAGTGTGATGAATCAACTTTTTGTGAAAAAATATTTATATATAATATATATTAATAGTATTAATAATATATTATTATAATTATTATAAGATTCGGTTCATCATATTAAAATGATTGAAAAAATTTGAGAAAAATGATTAAAAACGATCAAAACTCATTTAATTTTTGAATAATTTTCAATTAATCTTTTTTGTTTGTGGGTTGTCAAGTTGATTTTAATCATCACTTAATTATTAGCAACTCAAATCAAACGGCTAAACAAACAAATTAATTCGATCAATGTTTTTCTACATTTGAACATTTTGATTCAAAAGACTTTATACATATCTTATCATAAAATCTGTTTTTTTTTCTTATACAAATAAAACATATACTAATCGTACTGAGATTAAAAGAAAAAGGAGAAGAAAAATCATTTCAAGAGGTATCGTCGGCTCGCTATCCAAATAAGATATAACAAAAATGGTCTTATCAAATGTGGTACAGGGATGCATTGAAATCTCACTTATCATGACGGACATATGAATGGTCAATTTTTTGCATCATACTAATATAATAATTCCAACCTCGTAACAAATTGTATAAAAGGAAAAATGTCCAGGAGACAAGTTTTCTGCGCATTTAAATGTTTCATAATGCGAAATGAATGCGCAGCTGAAAACAAGGTTTCTAATTTGTTATCAATCCAACATCCAGGATGAAAATATTCCACCCAAGGATAATTTCAATCGAAGGAAGAGAAAAGCAGAAACAGGCTCGACTTTTTAAATTAAGCGATAGAAAATGTGTCGTTGCATAAACTATTTCAAACTAGGTATAAACAAACTAAGGTGGCGATGATTGTTTATAAATATTTTACTTGAAACGTGGTTGTAATATTACATTACGTAAATATTTTGCGAGCACGTTTAACCGACAAACATGCATTTTCACGAGCATTCCTCGGATACCTTATTCCAAGCAAACTCTGGGTGGAGCATCGCAACAATCGTTAATTGTAATGCAGTCTCTAGTTTATATATCACTAGTCGTCTGCGAGAGATGCACGCGTGTTTATGACGATTCAGTGGCGGTACAAGATTAATAAAAAATCATTCAACGTTTTCAACGCAAATCTTCCCTAATAAAAAGGATCATATATTATCCATACATAAAACATATGTTGACAATATATTGAGATAATACATTTGATATATTGTTATTTGCTAATATATTTGATATATAATTGATATATTGATATATTCTGTATATTGTCAATGTATTGATAATTGATATTGACCATGCATAGAAATATATTGTAAATATATTAATAATATATTGAATGTTTTTGAAGATTGCTAATGTGTTGCCAATATGTAGTCCATATATGGAAAATATTCAAATATATATGATCAATATACTGCCCATATATTGTCAATTAATTGACAAGCTATTGTCAATATATAAACAATAATTTGATCATATATTGACAATATATTAATAATATATTAAATTTTAATATATTGAGCATTGCTAATATATTGTCAATATATAGTCCACATATGAAAAATACGATCAATATATTTTCCATATATCGTCAATATGAACAATATATGATTTGCTAAAAAT
>JAAMPD010002145.1:0-16886 GCA_025266255.1 Trissolcus basalis
GCATTTGTAAAACTTGTTCATACTTTGCCTAATTGTTTATGCCAGTCAAAAATGGTTTAATTTTAAAGAAATTCTCACTTGCAGAAAAAAATTTGAACCTGCTAATTTGCAAAAAATAATTATATAAAAATGATACCAGGCAATTAATTAGACACAAATTGACAATATATTCTAGACTTAAGTAAAATTTTTTTAATCATTATGATTATTTATCATTTGAAAAACTTTCTTTTTACTGTACCGACAGTCCCACCTTAAAGTTGTTGAAAAGCAATTTTACAATCTGTAAGATAATGGTGCAGATCTTTAACTCTTGTCTACTTTCAAAAAATTATGAATGTTAATTTTACTTTGAGCGAAGCAATGATCGAAAGTGTGAAAATCATTTTAAATAAAAAAATTGTACGTCTGATGATATCTTGGCCTTTACTACTTGTAAATAAGAAAATTTGAAAAGTAATTTAGATAAATAAGAATAATGGAATTCATTAAAAAAAGGATATTGAAGGATGTTGAAGTTGTTATTAACAGCACAGAACTTAAGCTGACCTTTTGTTTACTTTTAAAAAGTTATGAATATGATTATTGTTATTAATTTTTTTGTAATTTTTTTTTATTTCGGACAGAGCAACGATTGGAAGTGTAAAAATCATTTGGAATGAAAAACTCGTCTGTTGGATAATATCTTGACCTGTACTACTTAAAAAACGAGACCCTGCAAATTCAGAAAAAATAATTATACAGAAAACGATTAATTATCATTTGAAAAATGTTATTTTTTCTGTATACCGACAGTCCAACCTCAATATCTCCTTTTATCCCCGTGGGATAAACTGAATAAACATTTGTAATTTTTGTTTCGGTAGAACGACGTGCGTAAGTTTGGGGTGTGTCGAAAAAAAAAATCCCCATCCATTAGCGCAGTTTCAGGGCACTCTGCAAAAGTTATATCGGATTTTAAAGCATCCATCCACTTTATATTTATTTCTTAACGCCCGTCCTCTATGACAGCATTTGACTTTTATGAAAGGAAAGCTTGCAATTCACTTTGTCCTATTCAGTGGCGAGATTCTGCGGCGCTTAAAAACTTTTCGCGCTCCTTTTTTTCAGATTGTTAAGTTATTTATAAAACATATTGAATTTGCTTACATTACTTCTTACCGACTTTTCTTTCCGTTTTCTCGCGTTGCCGCTATTAAGAGCGACGAAACTGGCAAAGTTTCTGGGCGCGAAAGCACGTTACACCTTTGTCTTCGTCTTTTCGGTTCGACATGAAAAAAAGAGCCGAGCAAAATAAATAATGCAGGCGCAGATTTTTTTCTTTCCTCTTCGCGCTTCTGATACAATCAGAAGACGCGCATTTTGACGCTCGATTTTCGACGAAACTTTTATTGTTTGTACGAATGGAAACGCCACGCTGACGAAGAGGCGCGGTTTCAAGTCTCAGACCGAAAGTTTAACAGGAGAGCGAGCAAGAGCCGAAACTTGAAACACTCTAGTGAGTTTTTCAAAGACTAGCGTTCGTCTAATTTCGCGCTTTTAGATTTGCCAGTTTTTCTGTCATTTGTCCCCTGTAAAACGAACGAAAAGTGTTGATCTTCTGGACGGGCTTTCGCGACGAGGTTTTCCCAAATTATTCCCTATGAAATGCTGTCTGGGAAGATAAAATTTATGGCTTTGAGAGCGATGATTTGAATGAAAAATGCATTCGCCGCTCAAGGGTGCGGGAAAAAGGCCGAAAACTAAGAGATATTTGTAATACTTTTACCGCTGCCGTTCTAAATTGAATTTCCGTTTTCAGCGGCTCTCGCGGTACGGTCCGCTAAGTGTCTCGTATTACGGAAAATGAAATTGCCGTTGAAATGTTTTTATAGAAAAAAAAATGATAAATAAAACATCGAGGGAACACTGAGAAAAATTAACTTCGATGATTGAACTATATTTTTTCAGATCTGGCGTTCATATACTCCGTGCAATAATTAGCGCTACCTCCCCTTGAAAAAAATGAATGTTTTTCAAACTCTAATGACTTTCAGAAATTTAAATTTGTTGAAATTATTTCGGTAACGAGTGAAGTGAATTTTTAATTTTGATTTTTATATTGTTTAATTGAAACATTTTTCTAATGAAATTTTTTTCTAGTTATGTCATTTTAAAAAATAGCTCATTTTTTCTAGGAGAGGCGCTTTTTTCAAGTTTTGTGCCGAGTGTAGTTGGTATAACTGGAAGTCTAGTATAGTAACTACTAAAATTCAGGTTATCATAATTATATTCAGTTTATATTGTATATTGTATATTTATATTCAGACTATATTATCTAAGTTGTTTTTTGAATTGAATTTTGAACTCAACATTTTTAGTTAAACTGACAAAAAATTATTGGAATAATATTGCAATAATAACTTGATCTGAATTTTTGAAAAACTAGTGTATGTGCAAGTAAATATATTTCTTCGAATTAAATCAATAAAATGGCGCAATTTAATATTTATCTAACAATTTTCAAAAATCTTATAAGTTATATGCGTCAACTGATTATTTTCGTTTGCTAACAATCATAATTGATGTGTAATTTTCTAGTGAAAAATATTGATTTTTTTTATCGGTTAACAATAAAATTTTTGCAGAATTCTAATATAATTATATTATAAATTAAAAGTTATTACAAAATATTAATTGTTAAAGAAATAAACAATTTTTTTCTATTTTAATAATCTCTTGATTATAATTAAGTTTTCAATTTAATCAGTTTGACTAGAGTTCATTAAAATAGAAAATCTTACACGAAGAAAAAAAATTCTATTCAAATTTACTGAACTGAACAGTATATGGGGGACAAATCTAAAATTCGGGGGAAAAAATTGAAATTTATAGCAAATTTTACTTCAACAAAAGTATATTTCAAAAAGTATGTAAACAAATTTTTTTTTCATTCAAATATATATATATATATACTTAAATGGTTATTGCATTTTATATATATACAAAATTAAAAATTATAAACGAATGCAGTAGCGCAATGCATTCGGTCGGTACAATAAAGAAGTTGTCGTGACCATGATATAAGATTATTTCATAAAAATTCCTAACTATGATCACGCCCGCTTTCTGTGCATATTTTCAGCTCCTCCTCATTGCAGTAGTTCGACCTCGCCTGGACTCGCATCAATTGAAGAAACAAACAGGCTGCAATTACAACACCATCAACTTTCGTATAACTTTAAAATCATTCAAAATTGTATATATGTATTCGAATATATCCAAATATATATATAAGATAGATAAGAAAGACGACTTGGAAATGAATTAAACGAAGGTTATTAGAAAATCAAAGTGAAAGAAGTTACGCATCTGATTATGGTAAAAAATTTACATATCAGTTGTGTTCCAAGTGCCGCGCGTAAATTAACACGAAAATCAGCTATTCGGATCTGAAAGAGGTTTATGACCTTCATTAATCGGCGTAATCCTTTTCCAAATAGACTCGCGCATATGTTTTGCGACCTACGGAAGCCTCGATGAAATTCTAAGAAAGGGCATTACAACTATTCAAGATACCATTTGCGTATAGTGTATATCTATACGTCTAGAATACGGCTGGAATCTTATTATGAATTCATTCTCTGCGCGACATTTTTTACATCAGTCAATTATATGTATATATATATATAATGAGAAAGAGAGAGACGGCAAGATGCATATAATTATATACTTCGATTAAGCTCTCTCAATTATGATTTGGTGAAAAAACAAGTTCGCGTTAAATAATATAGGTGTATATATATATATATAGAAGACGTGATGCGAAAAGTTGGAGGGCCTTCGCGAAGGAGGCTTTTCATCGCCCGAATATCGAAGAATTTGTCGCTTCGTTGAGAGCAGCTTGAGCGAGAAAACATCAAAGAAAGCATGCTTGCACTCTTTCTCCACTTAGCTATTATGAGGCAAGGGTAATCATCATTTATTACTCTCGACACAACTATACCAAGATGCTTTGTTTAAAAATTAGCTACTTTGTTTCCTTTATCAAGTTTGTTTCTCAATTGAATGCTCAGCATATTTAAGAAATGATGAAGTACATTGCAATATGAAGAGGGCCAGTCGGATATACTATATATTATGTATTACAAAATAAACGGAATGGATATTTGAATGAAAAATAGCTCATATAATATGTTTGGAATGAAATTGTGAAAGTTGAAAAAATGAGTCGTTTTGTGAATGGTGAATATTAAAAATAGATTTGTGTCAATTTGTCAGTGCCTTTGGAACGAATTTCATTGAGAGAGAGAAAAAAAGCTGATGTTTGCGGCGTCATCTGTTTTTCATCTCCGAATGCAAATACTGCAAAGCTTACATTCACACCGGGAATTGCATGTTTGTGGCAAGCAAAGATCCAAAGCCTTTTGGGAATGTCTTCTCGTTAATAAGAACGGGTCTTGTCACCTTGCGTCGCGCATTCAACTGCCGAAGAATTCGTGGCACGGGCCTACTTTCATCAATTTCGCATGTCGTGCGCGGCCCACTAGCCTGTCCATTCGTTAACGCGCCCATATCGCAGCGCTTTTGCGTTCGTTCACCCCGTCTTCATTCGAAGTGCCAAAACCGCAATTGACTCGACAAAATGCATACCTTATGTTACGATAATTAGACGTTGCTTAATGTTGCCGCCTCTGTCAAACGTTTCTCCAAGATTTATCCCTCCCAATCAATTTTCTACCAAATTTTTCTTTTACCTATATATAAACCTTCATCAATTATAGATATATATATCACAAATCGGCATAAACAAAAACAATAGACTGATGATGAAATTTGATTGATATAATATATATGTATATAGTTTAGTGGCAGCAGCATCTGTCATAGGACAAAAAGAGTCGGGCTTTATCTGATGTATATACACATGTATATCCATATGCCGTTTGTAAACTTAATGATATTAATCGACATCATCAGCGGTATTAATTATCGCGAGAAAACGATGACGCTGTTGTCGAGAATTGAGACGAATGTTCGGGGACACGAAATGTATTTAATTATACACCCCTCTTTGCATAAAAACCCACCGTTCCACTTATATATACAAATCATGAATTATGTGTATGCATGCGGATCGCCAATTCTAGTTAGAAACTTAATTGAACAAGTAAACTATAAATGTCATATATTCAAATGTACATAATACATATCCACATCAAATGTTCTGATGGATAAAATTTGAATGAATGCATGTTGTTGAATTAAGATCTATTTAAAATGTAAACACGAGGACACGTTTTGAGAGGCAACTAAATATCAGATTCAAAGTATAATTTTGAGTTACAACAGTGATTTATATAATGAACCGTGAGTCTAATGGATAATTGCAAATCACGTTCGACGCAGGACAAGTCTCGATGGCAAAAAGTGTCACAGAAACAAGATCTGAACTAGGTTGTCAAACGAAATGAAGAAAAGTTTGCTGATTTGTGCAATCGACGGAATAGTATAAGTCACGTTCTAGGAGATGCACTGCAAAATGTTTATATAGTAGTGGGCAAGCGAGCGGTATATTAAGAGAGTCATTTGTAAGCCGGCAACTATGCGCGACTGGCGCGCGATGCTTCGCCAATATATTTTATGGCTTGAGTCTTGCGGTAGCTACACTATTAATTTATGATTAGGCCGATTAGAAAGCTCACCATAAACTTAGGCTACTGGATACAAACGAGCTAACTTATCATATTAGAGAGTAAGTATAAGAGATTGAATATTGTCTATAACTGAGTATGAAGAGGATCAAGAATAAATAATAACAATAATAATAATGTGAGTAGAATTTGTATTTCTATTAGATATGATGAAGAAGAGCAAATGAGAGTGAGTCGCAGTGGACTAATCGGTAATCGAGAATGATGCTTATAACATGAGAGAGACAAGCCGCTAACGTAGGTGGTCCATCAGTTTTCAGTTACATTTGGTAGATTGGACGATAAACAGAAGTTACACCTGAGGTAACACGTGGGATAATTAACATAGTTGACTGCGCTGTCGGACGTTTAAAAGCCAATCGCATTTCCATACCGGTGCCATTACCTTTTTGTGAATTCCTCTGCTATTCGTATTTCGTTACAAAAGCTAGCATCATCGTGCGCGATACCTATAATGCATGCACCTCATCCTACATTATATAAATGCATAGAAGAAAGAACAAAATGTATGATTGTTTTGTAATAATTTGGCGAAATGGTGCGCGCGCCATTATTAACTCAGCCTCTCGCCTTTTTTTATGCGAAATGCCAATAAAAATTGCGACAAGTTTTTTGCTCACGCGGCCGAAGCCGTCAGCTCTTTCGGATCCGTAATTTGAAATAAGTCGTTATAATAAGCCTAACACGACAAGCATGTTGCAGAAAGGAATCCGAATCATGTGAAGCGTTCGTATATATATCCACAAGTTGCACAAATTGTGGATAGTTATTTATGAAAGGCAATTGAGCGACGCTCGAAAGTCCCCGACGGACACTTTGTACAAACCTCGTCGTCGCATATATATATATCTATATATCTATATACGCTCTCGCGAAGCTTAATTTCATCAAGTGTATGTGTGGATGGAACTTTGCGGCTTTCACCAAGTTTACTAGTCTAATGTAGAGATCCTCTGCATTTATTAATGAAGCATGTGCAGCCGGTGCTTTCCGCCTCGCGAGGTGTTCATCTGATAACTTGGAGATCTCCCTCTCTCTCTCTCTTGGATCGTGCAAACTGATGTTAACTCATTTTGAGCATAGAGCGAAAGAACAAATATAGTGTTTTAATTTGTGGCCGATCGTGATGGTGAGCAGCATGAGTAGCCAATGTGCTGGGTCCAGCAGCGCATTTAATTATCACGTTAGTCACGGGAAATTCTGCATAATTTGATGTGCGTCAGTTGATAAGCATTTGCAAGGATGCGCGCGAGCCGCCGGCCTATCGCGCGCGTTTCGTCTTTAACCGAGAGATTTATGACGACGCGACTACTTAGCCAGTAAATTACGATGTTTACCTATTCAATTAGAAAACACACGGAGAGCTGGGGCGGCATACATATACATCTGTCTCGCTGTTAATTTAGCAGAACATTTAGCTGTCATAACAAAACTATAATAAACCACGCGTTTTGGCCGTCAGCCATCAAATTTTCTCCACTTTATTCCCAAATTTAATGCAAAACCGTTCATCACTTATTTTCCTCATAAATCATTTCTAATTGATAATCACAAACAATATATCTCTATAGTTGAAACTTATTGAAATACCACACTTAAAGCTATTTGCTATATAGCCAAAATGCACATACACCTTCTCGACCAATAACAATGCGATTAACCTTCATTTTATTCTAATTTATAATTTGTACTATATAATAATAATATGAATGTTTTCACTCATTTATTTATCAGCATAGAATAATAAATTAATTTTTTATATATAAAACTGAACCCTAATAGCACAATCTAGATAATATGCAGATATATATGTATATAAATATATTATCTATATATTATCTGTATAATATCTAGATTGTTCTATTGGGGAAGGAGGAATTGATAAAAAATGTTATTTACGTTGTTAAGGGGGGAAAAGTTGAAGTAGTGTTGTGATCGGAAAGAAAAAGCTTGGAGATAGAAGCGTGATGCTAAAAGATGAATGTTTGAAAAAAATAGGCGAAAGTTAAAAGAAGGATGACCCTTTAACGAATGGTGAACTAAGATTAAGTGATGCACCCAAACAAGGCCCCGAGCGAGTGAATCTATTTCAATATAAAAATATATATAGAACAAAAGTTCGTTTACCTCTGGGCGCCCGGTGACAATATAAAGCCGTATCACGCGAGTATAGCTTTTATTTGAGTCACGCATACTGTAAGATTCCTCGTAAATGGCGCGACTATGTAGTTTGGGTGAGATTAGCGTATGATAAATGCAGATGCAACGATAGTCCGGCTATACATATTACATCAAAAATATATGACAAAGTGGTCGTTTGCCTTTTAATTGTCTATTAATAATTCGCGACGGTTCTCTCTTTTCTGTATAGAGTATAATAATTGAGCCGATGTCGTCGCGCATATTGTGGGCGTCGTAAAATGTTTAGCAGCGTGCTTTTTTCTCAGCTGAAGAAACTGCCTCGCCGACAGTTGTTGCACCCTGTCTAGCATGATAATTTACAGTTAGCCTTTTCCCCTTTTTTTCACGCTCGACCGCACATTGCCGGCGAATTATTGTTTTGGGTGTTCCTTTATTGGAAATGCCGCTGACTTTAATACACGCCGAGTTGGGCAAATTATAGACAAGCAAATTGCCGTTTTACACCCCATCAAATCGTTTCAAACTTTTACTTTGTTTTATATTCAAAGTCCCATCAACTGTTTATTTTAACTGATCTCTCTCGCGCGCGCACATACACAATCCAAAAGATCAAACGTTTCAACTTATAATCGTTTTTCAAATCAACGGCACAAATGTTCATTTAATTGGCACTTTTTATTCGCAGGCTGACAAAAAATGCACACACCATGCAGCTGCTGGGGACAAAAGAATAACTTGAGAAATTGCAACAATTCATTGTCGTGTAAAAAAGTGTCTCGCGGACAAGTTTGTTTGTTCATTCGTTGGTTTTTGCCCAGTTCTAAAGAAATTATTCGGCTGAAACTGAAAAATTAATTGCGTGTAAATATTGCATTGAGGGTCATTAATCGGAATCACAAAATACGCGGTCGGTCGAATTGAATTGCAAATTTGCTCCAGAGGGAACAGATGATGGCCACTCGATTGAGTACTCGTCATGTTTAGCATCGGGCAAAAAATGATTATTTATTCCGTCCGTTATGTCAGCTCGCGGTTCAAATCTTTGCTCTCGCGCCAAAGCTTCCGTTGTTTGTTTATATACATTTTGCAAATATATTCATCATTTTGTGATAACAATAACTTTTCAACTACTTACACTCGCTTCGTCATTATATATATATATATGAAATATATAATTTTTTGTGTTTAAACAAAAAGCTGTTTATAGAGTATTTAAAGGAACATCGCGATGGGACGACATAATTTGTATTATTGTTAGTGAGCGCGCGGTGTAGAAAAATATATCGGTAATGATACTTTCATTATTTTTGTGCTCTTAGGCTGTAACTTTCATGGAGCTAAGTAGCTCCATCGGGATTTTTTGTCCCAGTGGAAACAGCAATTCTAGTATTTATTGCAGTAATTCCGACAATCACTTTTCACCGTGTATACCTCTACTCATGCAATGAACGAAGCCACGACTTTTCCAATACGTGGAATCGTAACAGCCTTTGAGGAGCCAGATCAGGTTTTACACGTCGATCGTTTTTCCTTGAACAACGGATTGTCCCCGCGCGTCTACCATACATTTACACGCCGTCTATTACGCTGCACGCCGGCCGGGTCACGTATGAACTTTTTCGTCCAAACCGGTACGGCCGGTTCCGCACATTTTGACGAAAATCTTACACCAACCCGTCTGCCGCCTTTTGCCATTCAATTATTCCCACCAGATTTATTATTACATCATTCGTCATATTATTCAAATATATAACAATGCATTATGTTCACGTATGTCTATATTATATATAAATCAAAAACGAAATGTATAAAAAAGAATATAGTGATAATGGAAAATAATTGATAGCCCAAGCGGAGAGACAGTAAACAAGGTTCGATTAATCGAGGAGCATGAGTGACAGAGGTAGTCGTCTTGACAGCACTTTTTTGCCAGTCGGTGAATAATTATTCGTATCTCGGTTCGAGCAGCGACTCGAATTCGTCGGCTTACATTCCGAGAGCATGGCATAGCACACGTGCGATCTCAGTACGAAGCACTGTTCTACTTGAAATCTTTTTTCCACTCGTCTCGGCGTATATTAGTTCAGTATTTTGGGTTCTTCAGATATGTTGCAAGCGTATCAAGCGGCGGCGGCGCCGCCGGCATTCTTCAACTGATGCTCATCCTAGAGACGCTCTCGCGTCATTTTCATTCAGCCGTATCGCTTTTGTCGCTATGATTTTATAATATGGATGGAATGTCATTCATCCAGCCAACCTTTGCATACTAACCCATCACGCACTTGCAAAATTGTTATACTAGACAAACATTCACTTATATATATTCCGATGCTGGCAATCATGATTCTATATATAATCGCTCTATATCCACTTTCTCCTAATAGCTCTTGCGATTGTTCGTCAATTTGATATCACTTTTAAACTGAAGCAAAGCAAATATTTATTGGCTCCGCAGTGATTAATAGTCACAGAGAGCGACATGTATATCAAATAATGGCGACGCGTCGTACTTTACAAGACGCGAAACCATTGATCTCTCTAAATGCACGAGAATCGACGCACCGGAGATTCCAGTTTGTCGTATTAGGAGAGATCTACCATCGTACGTAATTTGTTGTTCTCGCAGCGACGGAATATATTTCCATGTTTTCTTTTCTCGAATTCGCACACACGCATTCCGCGTCGTCGTCATCTTGAGCGCCGCGCGTCAACCTCCGCAGCACAAGGATCAGGAAATAACGACGACGACGATGGGCGCTCTCATTCTTTTTTATATCCGCACAGCACGCGAAATTTTATTTTCAGAAGCGTTGCGCCGACGGAAGACATTTGTAGCAGATTAGCACGTCAAATATAAAAGAGTGTGTGTGATGCCTTATAAGCACTCAACGCATGTTGCGTCCAAACATCTTCGCTCATTAACTGCGCGAGTCATTAATAATATGAGATTATTTTAGAAGGTTGGCATGCATCATCAAGCCATGCTCTTGTATGCATCAGCCGCATCTCTCCCGGTTATCGGGCAAAGTATTTTCCGTGTTTCACAAACAACTAGACAAATATTGTTTTAACATGTCATTATATCTTCCATTCACTCAAATCATATGACAGAATATAACCACCAATATAAATTATTTTATGCACCGTTATGATTCACCACGCCCAGACAATACGTACAATAAATATATATGGTTTAGCATCAACAAAGGTAACCGCCCGGTTATTATATAGAAATATATATATTAGTTCTTTTGTCATTGAAAAGATATAGTTTGTTCTAAAAGTTAGGCGAAAAACTTATATTTAGATTGAGAGTATTGACGATTTGGTTAAAAAAAAGTGGGTAAGGATGGATATATGGAATTTGGACGCGTGAGAAAAAGACGGGGGAAATGGTCGTCGAAGCTAGGCTGGAGAAGAGCAGATCGACGATAACCGGGAAGACATCGCCACCTCGACGCGACGATCGTAAAACTGTAGGCAGGTAAAGTGCGGCCCGTTTGAGACTCGGATGAAGCGACGGGAGCTGCTTATAGGTCGCGTAATATAGCTCGGACTGGACTATCAGCTGAGAGGGTGCACGTAGCGTGCATGTAGCTCCGGGGTGGTCCGTGCACCGACACCGGTTCATTAATCGGGCCGATACCACGCAAGCAGGTATCTCCCGAAAAATGCGTTTTACGAGACCGGCCTGGATGACAAGTCGACTCCCGAATTTTAAGTGTCCTCTCGTCCCTCCAATAACAATAATAACACCTGCTCACTTCAAATCACCGCTATGTATATATACATACACCTATATATACTAATAAACGCCCTGCCTTCAAAAATTAGTCCTCCAACATTATATATACAACTAATCATAACTCATCAAATGTAATGTTTCATTTCCTTTACATAATCATTAGCTGTAAACCTAATTGTCAAAGTCACAGTCTTGATCCATATATATAAACATGAATGGCTGGCATAAATAGCAACGTTTTATATTTAAAAGATATTGAGCCATCGATGTAAGATATATGTGTATATATATCGAGCATATATGATCTATTGATGATGATGATATGGATGAGAAGCTAATTAGAGTTGATCCAATTAAAATAGCGTGACGTTACATGTGCTCATTGACGTTCTCGCTGTGAAAGAGCATCATACTATAAGCTATTAAAGCTATATAGTGATCTGAAAGAAGACGTACAACTGCTACAGGTGCGTCTTTATTTGTGCTTGTTAGATGAAAAGAGAGTGGAAATGAAGGTCGGCTGACTTTTTGTCAAGTGCCTTTACGTGCACGTCACATTGCACCTGTCCTCTTTGTGCGCGCGATGCCTCGCAGGTTAATCCGCTCGCAGCATTTCAATGATGAAACGCCGCTCGCTTCCTTGATTCATTGCCCTAGGGATTTATTCATTTAACAACTTATAGCTTGTTTGCTATACCAATTGGTACGTGCTCATCTTTTCAGACTCCCATAATTATATTACATATTCATTCACAACTTTTGGCACAACATTATATATATATGAAAGAGGAAAATTGTTGTGTCAAAAGTTGTCTGGTGAGGTTTAGAGACCCGACACTAAAACGTTTATGACTTTATTGGCTGGCAAGGCACATTCCGTGCGACGACGATGACGACGACGACGACGACTTTTGAGCCCAATAACAAGTTAACAACTCGCGACTTCCTCTCTCTGAGATTGAGCAAGTAGAAGATTTGACAAAGTCGAGGTTTTTATATCTAACCTGAGAGTGATGTTGATAGAATTTGTTCAAGTCGAAAAAAGTAAATGAATAATAATAGAAAGAGACTCAAGTTCAGGGTTGTGCGTTGCTCAGTGACACGGGTTTACTTTTATTTAAACGTTGGTATCTTTTTATTTAAGGCCTGACCCGGCGGTCATTTTGCTCGTTTGCCGCTGAGCGTTGTCCTCCGGACTCTGAATTAATAGCCGTGCGTATTTTGCCCTTGCGTTGGCAAATATACCTATATTCCCGGAGAGTCCGGTTAAAAATTCACGAAGATTCGACCGCTTTCTCACGGTGCCCCGGAGCAAACGAGAAAAAAGGCGCCGCATCCCAAAGTGTCCCGTGATTCATTGATCTCGTACCGTCCGAACGTGAACACAGATCGCCGCGTTAATGCGATAAATATCGTGTTACGCGCTTTATTCGAATCTATATCGATTCTGTCGTTTAATTAAGCACATTGGTTGACTGTGCGCGTACCCCGCGCGCAACCCCATAAATCAAACCCACCTCTCTTTTCCAGCACATTATCGATGCATCGCCGCTCTCAAACTTTTGATCTTCATCTCACTGATTTATTGCTACCGTTTTTACGAGCTCACCCCCTCTTCTGGAAAACCACCACAAATCTCTTTTTCTTTTCGAAATTCTCATTTTTATTCATTCCGATTCTGATATCACTTTTTATAGCCAAATTGTGCTAATTAGTCGCCTCAAACATTCAAATCATCATTATTTTATTTTACAACATTATAAGAAAAAAAAAAACCTCGACATTTTATTGACATAATGTCATTCACATATTTCACAATGAGTCGGCTATATATCTTGCGGATATACGTTTTTCATCATTACCGCTTGTGCTGTTTACATTTTCTATTTCTAGTTCATATCCTCGTCTACCAATAATTACGGTGATTCTTGACTTTTTACAAAACAATCGAATAAATTAAATCGCAACAATCATGCATGATTGAAATATTCCTTGTCAAGTTGTGAGTAACGTATATATAAACGTGTAATATATAATAATTAAAATGGAAAAGATGGGTGGTTGAGGATATAATCAACGTTGGTACGTATGAATTAAAAGGGCGGAGACGTCGCTTGGTCTGACAAAAGATGAGCACGAGATGACGAGTGCGCGCAAAGACACACCCCAGAGCGCACGGATGGCTGCGCGAACGTGGTGTTGAAGCACGCCTGACCTCCTGCCAGACAGATTAAATTGACGCACTCGCTAAGTTTCCACGGACCTGCGCAAAAACTATTTCAAGCTACTGCAATCCGTCGCCAGCGTCAATGAATAAATGTCGTTGTCGATCCGAACGCATCGTCACAATAAATCTATACAATATATATCTCCGTTTATATACTATTTTGCTTCCGGTGTTAATTTTATATATAAATATTCGTATAGACAGCGCGTCTGGCTTTAACATTCTTGCGAGCACAAACAAATTGTCAAACCGACGGTTGCGAGCTTCCTAACTTCCATAAACGTACACGTTCACTGCTGTATCTTGCGATTAATTGTCAAACAAAAATTCCTGCCTCTCATGTTAGGTAAACAGCGTCCGATTAGTTTCCGCTTCGGACTTCTCTCCCAGTAATAAATGACTTTACACACGCGCCGAGAGTCCCTCTGAATCCTCTTAGCCAGAAAAAAGTGACTGCAGGAATTCCACATTTTGAATCCAACGCTGCTCCCACTTTTTGGTCTTCTCTGTCTTTTAACATTGTTTCTAAGATGGCCAACAAAAAGCCCAAACCTCTACACAAAAATAACCCAAAATGTCCCCCTTTTTTATTCTCTCATCAAACAAAAACTATCTATTCTTATATCCATCAACAAATTTAAAAACACAATGTCGTTATAATCGCTATACTGTATACTAAAATAAATATTTTAAATCTGTATACAGGTGAGAATATATATTTTTATCAAATGGGATGTGTATATTGTTAGGACATGAGGGAAAAAAAAGGGAGAGAACCAGTTTGGAGGCACTCTATCGGTGGCGGAGCTTCAAAAGTGTGCCGGACCCGCCGGGCATCTGCATGCAACGTCAACAGATCATTGAGAAGTGTCATAATCCAATTGTACGCTCATTTGGCCCGGTTCATCTTGTGATCGATAGTCCGGGCACATAATCCGATTAAGGTCTTCATATAAAAATGAGTGCCGGCGGATTAGAGAAACCTGTTGTTAACAACAGGTGTCGCGGTCACAACAATATCATCGACCATCGCGCACCATGATTTATCAACTCTCTGGAATTCATCACATTTTTTTTCTTTTTTTTTCTTCATAAAAATCAACTATGATAACCATCAGAAATCTTTCACTTTCTAAAGATAAAGTTCAAGTCTATTGAATCAACTTTTTTCTTTATTAATTTAGATTAAATCAATTTGATTCAACAAAATTATAATACACGGAGAAAAAAGACATGTTATAAAAATTACTATAACATTTTGTAACCCAGACGTATCTTACACATCTTGTAAATTATCCTTTAAACTTATTAGATTTTTTATTATAATTACAGTAAAATTTACATCATGTATCCCTAGTAAAAAAAGATCATATATATATATTGTCAATATATTATCAATAGATTGACAATATATTATTTTTCATAAAATCATATATTGGCAATATATGAACAATATATTGACAATACATTGATAATACATTGACCATATATTTTTAAATATTTTTCATATATGGACTGTATATTGCCATTATATTAGCAATTTTCTAAAAAAATCAATATATTGTTCATAGATTGGCAATATATTGTCTATGTATGGTCAATATATTGTTCATATATTGTCAATACATTGACAATATATGGATGATATATTGTCAATATATGTTTTATGTATAGACAATATATGATTCTTTTCACTAGGGTAGAAAAAATGATTAGAAAATTATATTTAAATTTATCAAAAGCTACACATACATCTAGATTACAATAAGTTATAGTAATTTTATTGATAAGTTTAATAATTTATATATGTTTTTTCTGCGTGTATAATATATTGATTCAATTTAGGTTGAAAAATAGTTTAATTGAAACAAAAAATGAATGAATAATAATAATAATAATAATAATAGGTGTGATTTTTAGCGTGACGTTTTCGATAGGAATCATAGTAAATTTGTAAAGGTTATTTCTAACCGCGTGCGCGGATTGTCTTTGGTGGTTGGATAGCGCATATATGCAAAGAGGAGAGAACGCGGCGCAATCTTGCAAAATGATCTCGACTTTGTTTCCGCAAACTCGGCGTTCTTGTTCTTTTGGCGATGTAACTTTTTGTTTTAAAGACGCTTGAGAGTTTTGTGTGTTAATAACCGCAATAAAGTGAAATAATACACGCTGACGGCGTTTATACGAGATGCGCACGATTTTAAAAATATAGTGAAAGGTGTATTTTAAAATAGAGGTGGTACTTCTTTTTTTTTTTAAAGATGATGGAAATATGACGATCGAAATTCGCGTTGCATAATATGCGGAGATAAAAAACTTGTTCGATGCCGAAAGTCGCGTGATTGGAATGCAATAGCGCTCTTGACGGCGGCCATAAATTTGAATTAAGGACGCACATTTTTGTTTTGACCGCTTGTATATGAAATTAGCCAACGTACAAAAAGATACCAAACAGATTTGTAATTATTGTTATGATACGCGACAGTATCTTAATTGTCGGCACATAACTATAATGAGGATTATTATAATCATAAAGGTATGCGCTTTATTTACGCTAATGCAATAATTACTGGCTGCGTCATTAAGGTGGACAATTAATCGAAGCAATTGGCGCTGATAAGCGAGGAGCGATTAAAATTGTTCGACAAGTAAGAGAGTTGAATTGACAGGTTTTTTTTCCTCTTCCTCTCTTTTATTATAATTATTAGATAGAATGCTTTTTCATTTGAATTGGACGTTTGAGATTTGAAGTGAAAAAAAGTGAAATAAAAGAAGAAAAGTGATATTATTATGACTTACCCTATCAAATTGGTGCGTTGCCGTGGCCGTGGAAAAAGGTTGAAAAGGCGCGGGCCTCGCAGGACTGTGATGTGCGGCATGAGGATTGCCATGTGGGTGAGGGTGCGGGGCTGAATGGGGGTGGGTCGGGGGTGGTGGTGGCCTTTGATAGAGATAAGGATAGTACTGATACATAACCTCGGAACAGCTCATCACTCCCCCCGGACCGGCACCCCAGAGCCGGCCTGTCGACTTGCGTACCCGAACGTCGCAGCACCCGCGCCCGCGAAACGACCGTTTA
>JAAMPD010002146.1:0-16888 GCA_025266255.1 Trissolcus basalis
TGTTTTGTCAAGGATACGCTATTCTGTCAGATCAAAAAGGCGCCTTTTTGACATCGATTTGTAAATAAAAAGGAAGTCTGTACAACAAATTGACCTGTGTTTGATATTCTTTTGGCCATTCAAAAAAACAACAGGTTATGGGCCCAGGCTATGCCCAAAAGTCAGACACACAAAAATATCAAACCATAAAACTCAGTCAGTCAAGTCAGTCGCAAATCTGTCGTCAAGTTGCAGTCGCAAAGCCACTTCAACAATTCAGCCAGTCAGTTGTGAGTCTCGTCGCACAGTCCAGCCAAGTCGTTTTCATCGCAGCCAGTTCAACATCGGTCCAGCAAAGTCGTCCCCAGTTCAGCATCCAGTTGTGAGCAGAGTCAACATAACCTCCAAACGTCAAAGAGCAAGTAGAAAATAAGTCAAACAAAACTGCGACAAGCGAATTAAATTGTTAAAACTTGCCAAAACAATTTGTAAATTGACTGTTGAGGTTAGATTGTTAAAATTTGTTTTGATTTAATTCAAAATGGACTCGAATAAGTCAAATATTGAAATGTTAACCGAAAATGACGACGGTGAAGTAGATTTTGAATCGTGGCAGTTCAAGATAGATTTAACTTTAAAATCAAAGAAACTTTATGATATTGTAACTGGTAAAAAGGAAAAACCTGAAGGTAGAGATGATGACAAAGATGTTATTGCGTGGGTAGATAAAGATATTCAAGCGCAAACTGTTATTGGCATTAATGTTAGCAAAGCTATTTCGAAAAAGATTTTGAGTTGTACAAGCGCACATGAAATGTATGAAAAACTGAAAAACCTGTTTGGCAAAAAGTCAGACTATGAAATCGAAGGTCTGCAAAGAAAATTTTTCAGCTTTCTTTATGACAACTCGAAATCAGCTGTTGCAAACTGCAACGACATACTGCAGCTCGCCGAAGATTTAACGTCGCTTGATGGAAACAAATATGAACAATGGGCAATGACAAGGATGCTCTCAATTCTACCACCACATCTCTACCACTTTCGCACGTCTTGGGACAATGTTGATGGAGATCAGCGCACCATACCAAATCTCATCGAGAAGCTCAGACTTGAGGAAGACAGAATCAAGGCACAGGAAGGATCGAGTGAGTCAGCGTCTGGCAGTGCTTTGATGGTGCGGTACAAGAAGAAAGGCAAACAACAATACAACCCAAGGCCAGCCAAACCAAGTGGAAGTTCTGGAGTAACGTGCTACAAGTGTGGACAGAAGGGACATGTGAAGAAAAGCTGCCCAAACAAACCATGTGCTAAATATTTAGCTTATTGCAAGGAACACTACTCGTGTCACACCTGCGGTCAGAAAGGACACTTTTCGAAGGATTGTGTGAAGAGAGATGGGGACAAATCCGACAACGAAAAATCCGACAGAGGTGACACAAGGTCCAAAGGCAGAAGAGAGAGGCTGTATGTTGCTATAGGATTGGCCAGCGCAGATCTGCAAAATCAAAAACACAGAATCAAAAGAATTTGGTACCAGGATACTGGAGCTTCACAGCACATGACGTCGAACAAACATTGGTTAACTGAGATGAGAAACTTGGAGCAGCCAGTCACAGTGATCCTGGGTGATGCCAGTGAGCTCAAAGCTGAATCAGTTGGTGACATCGAGCTGGAAGCCTACAACGGCAGAGAATGGAGACAAGTTGTTCTTGAAGATGTTCTCTATGTTCCAGGACTGAGTTTCAATCTCGTCTCACTTAGCCAAATCATGGATCAAGGTCACACCGAATCATGCAACAAGAATGTATCAGTCATCAGAGACAAGGACAGCCGAGAAATTCTATCGATGGCACGTCGTAAAGGAAAGCTGTACCAAGTGATGTTTCGTCAACCGAACCAGGAGACCAGTCTGATTGCGAACTCAATTGTCACATGGCATGAGAGGCTCGCACATCAGAACCTGCAGTACGTGAGGGACATCTTGAAGAAAAACAACATCAAGTACACAGATGATTGGAACAACAGGACTTGTGTGGGATGCGTCTATGGCAAGCAGCACCGTGTGTCTCACCCCACAAACACGAAGGTAGCAGCAAGGACATTGGATTTGATTCATGTTGATCTCGGAGACATGTGTGACAGATCAGTTGCAGGAGCGCGATACTTCTTGGTGTTCAAGGATGACTACTCGCACTTCAGAACGGTGTACTATTTGAAATCGAAGAGTGAAGCTGCAGAGAAGCTGAGAATTTTCCTGAAGCAAGTCGAGAACCAGTTTGGAAGAAAAGTCAAGGTCCTGAGATCGGATCACGGAACAGAAATAGAAAATTCCACCACTCGCAAACTTCTGGAGGAGATGGGAATTGTGCACACATTCTCAAACGTCCATACTCCACAGCAGAATGGCCGAGTCGAACGTGAAATGCGAACGCTTGTAGAAGCAGCAAAATCGGCCATACATGCAAAGAATCTGAAGGACAACTTGTGGGCAGAGGCTATGAACTACGTGGTGTTTACGATCAATCAAACTGGGACAAGTTCAGTCAAAGGGAAGAGTCCAGCTGATCTGTGGTACGGCCGTCGGATCAACGTCAACAAACTCAAAGTTTTTGGATGTGATTGCTATGTCCTAAACACGAATCAAGACAGGAAGAAGTTGGACAGGAAGTCAAGGAAGGGAGTCTTTGTCGGATACGATCTTCAGTCTTCAAGTTACAGAGTTTACATGCCAGGACAAGGAGGTGTCATTTGCTCGGACAATGTTGTATTTGATGAAGGAGAAGTCAGTCAGCCAGTGAATGAACAAGTCAAGCCTACATCAACTCAAGTGTCTGGAGCAAGCCTGGAATCTGAAAGTGAAAATGAAAGTGAAGAAGAAGTGGAGGAGCCAGAGGCACCAGATGATGAACTTGAAGAAAATCTCGAAGCTGAGATTACTGAAGATGAAGACGAGGAGCCACGTCATGAAGTTGAAAATGTCCAGCCTGTGAGAAGAGAAGGTCTGCGTGATCGTCGCAACATTTCAATGCCAACCAAGCTCAAGGATTATGTCCTTGATATTTTGAACCCAGACAGAAGTGCCAATGTTGCTATGATCGGAGTAGTTGAAGACATTCCAGTCGCTGAAGCCCTGAAAGATGAAAGGTGGAAGCGTGCTATGCAGGAAGAGTTCGATGCACTGACACAAATGAAAGTGTGGAAGCTTGTACCATGCCCGGAAGGAGTTCGACCACTGACATGCAGATGGGTGTTACGTGAGAAGACGGATGGAAGGTTCAAAGCTCGCCTTGTGGCAAGAGGCTTTGAACAGGAGGAAGGAGTGGACTACACTGAAACCTTTAGTCCAGTCGCTCGTCATGCCTCAATTCGTTTGATGCTAAGCCAAGCAGCCACAGAGAAGATGAAACTCGTCGCCTTTGATGTCAAGACAGCTTTCTTGCATGGAAAGCTGGAGGAAGAAATCTTCATGCGTCAACCAGAGGGTTTTGGTGATGGAACGGAAAAAGTCTGCAAGCTTGAGAAGGGTCTCTATGGACTAAAACAAGCACCTCGAAATTGGCACGACACAATTTCTCCATTCCTTGAAGAGAAGTTGGGATTGAAATGCACTGACGATGATCCCTGCGTGTATTATAATGAAGACAAGTCAATTATGATGACTTTATTCGTGGATGACGGACTCATCGCAGGTCGTGATCAGGCTGAAATCTACCGAACCCTGGACATCATAAACCAAACGTTCGAGATCACCTACAAGAAGAAAGTCGAGAAGAACATTGAATATCTTGGAATGGAAATTGAAGTCAGAGAAGATGGTATCTTCGTTGGTCAGGAGAAGTACACAAACAAAATTCTGAAACGGTTCGAAGCAGACACCTGCAACCCCAGCCACATACCGATGGAGAAAGGGATGATGACAGATGAAGGGGACAAGGAGAATGATCAACTCTTGACATCGAGCACACCCTACAGAGAAGCAGTTGGGAGTCTGCTATACTTAACTACAATCTCTCGCCCGGACATCAGTTTCGCGGTCAACTTTCTCAGTCGCTTCAACGGAAAGGCTAAAGTTAGTCACTGGAAAATGGTCAGAAGAATCTTTCAGTATTTGAAGGGAACTTCGCACTTCGGAATCTTCTTTGATGGAGGACAAGAACTCGTTGCTTATTCAGACTCCGACTACGGAGGAGATCCTGAGACGAAACATTCAACCACTGGAGTACTTGTTATGAGAGGAGGTCCGATTGTGTGGTTCACGCAAAAACAACGACTGGTGGCTACTTCGACAGCTGAAGCGGAGTATCGAGCGGCAGTGGCGGCAATTGATGAGGTCTGTTGGGTCAAGAGAATTGGTCGGGAACTTGATATCTTGGAGAAGGATGAGCCGGTGAAACTCTTTGTCGACAACAAGGCAGCAATTCAGATGATGCAAAATGCTCATGAAGGCAAAACTACAAAAGGCAAAAAACATATTGAAATTTCTCGTAGGTTTATTCAGGAACATGTTGGCAAGACAGTTGAACTCGAACATGTTGAAAGTGCAAATCAGCTTGCTGATATTTTCACAAAACCACTGTGTAGAAAACTGTTTGAAGAATTGAGATGTAAAATAATTAAGGAGGAGTGTCGTAATTAATTATTTTATGTAACCTCGAATTGTAACTGTCATTGCAAATGTAAACAGAGTCAGTTGGTAGAATGAAATGTTACTAGGTCTAGTGATATTTGCATATCCGGTACGTTTGAGTGGTAACTTTTGTACATCCGGCAGATTCAATTGTAAGAGTGAAATGTATGTGAGAGAAAGTCAAAAAAAAAGCTAGAAAGGTGAATGGCGGTGTTTTGTAATTTGGAAATGTGTCTGATGAAATCCGCTTGAATCGAGAAAAGTCTAGTAATTGTGACGAAGGTTACGAAGTCCTTGTTTTGTCAAGGATACGCTATTCTGTCAGATCAAAAAGGCGCCTTTTTGACATCGATTTGTAAATAAAAAGGAAGTCTGTACAACAAATTGACCTGTGTTTGATATTCTTTTGGCCATTCAAAAAACAACACTATCAAAGAATATCCATGACCAAAGATCTCGTTTCTCTGTTTAAAAAACCTAAAACGTATACGTCTACAATTTTGAATATTGTTTAAAAGAATAAAAATAATAAGATGGATTATTACCAGCCAAAGCAGACTCAATTATTCAATACGTGTCGCACGGAAAGTGTCGTACATAATCAGAGATTGCTTATCCAAACGCCTTATGTGGAACTGTATTTTTTCTAATAACGTAACATGATTAATCAGGTAGTTGTATTTTTTAAACCAAGACGAATCTCATCACAGTCATCTAATTGATTAAAAATGTTAAACGTAATTGATATTGAACGTCAAGACCATGTTTGCCAGCGCCAGAGATCGTAAAATTGTCGTAAGCTCTATCGTCATACCACCTCGCAATTTTTGTTGAGCATTTCATCTGACATAATTGTCTTTACAAAAAAAAATAACTAGGATATTGTGGTGAATGTTAAAATTACGTGAGTTGTTCTCCAGAAAATTTCTAAGACATTAGAGCAAATTGCATTCAAAATCGACGATAGAATGAAACTTACATTTACTACTTAATTTCCATTGAAAGATAATATCTTGAATACAATCATATCTTCTCTTTATTTTATATTGTCGGCAATTAAAGTATGGAAAATTGTTTCAGTCATTTGTTTACAAAAACCTTACTTGTAATTGACCACTATTTTTCGTTCATAAACCTGCAAAATAAAATTCAGGTGTGTTATTCTGAAGAAGAAAATATAAAGTATAATAATGTCGGTAAAATATCATTTTGTAGAGCCGGTATAAAAATACAATTTCAGTTTAGTCTGGATAAAATTATGAAAATTAGTTTGTTACATCAATATATTACCTGAAACATCTGAAGAAGTCAGATGTTTCAGGTAATATCAACATTAACATTAACTAATAGTTATGACAATTTCGAGCAAAACAAGCATCATAAAGGCGTGTCACATTTTTCTATATGTATGGAAACTGAGATACATTGTGAGAGAGAGAGAGAGAGAGAGAGAGAGAGAGAGAATGCAACGAAACCAAAACATTATGCCACATTCAAATAAATTCATTTTCATAACTTCCATTCATCTTAGCCATCTCTTCAATGATAATGATTTCATATTGAACTTAATATTATTGCGCACATTGCAGGTTCAAGAGCAAAAAACAAATAAGAGTGTATTTAAGTGTAAAGAAATATTTATTACTTTTTACTTACACAGGAAAATAATTACTCCTTAATGATTTGTTTTATTACGATCAACTGTACATTATAAATTTAATTTGAAATGGTTTAGACTGGTCATCTGTAAACGAGAAAATTTACATGAAACATGAGAAAAAGCATATGAAATTAAGGTTTGAATCAATAAATCTAACGTTGTGAAATCATAACACTTCCACATTGCAAAAAGTGAAGTTATACAAAATGTAAAGTTCACATAAAATTTAAAGTCAAAAATTGTTATTAATATCCAATTTACTAATATCAAATAAAAAAAATGGATAGTAAGTGTTTTTATTTGTATCAATAAAAAAGATTGCTTTAATCTTCCTACTTCATAAAAACATAAAAATACTAAACAATATTCGACATTTTTTGGAAAGCAGGTTATGTGATAATAGTTTATGAGTTCTGAAAAATAACGTATACATTATACTTACGGAGTGTTAATTCTAAATTACAATAAAATAAAAGATATTTTAATAAAGTAAAAATTACTGGTGAAACTTCTAATTAGCAGAATGCATTAATTTTTAATCACGACGTCGAATTAAACTTTGTCACATGTAACAATGCTGGTGGAATTTTCGAGAACTTCAGTGGTTATGAGGGCGAAGAAGTCAACTTGAAGTAGTAAGCGCCCTCTCTGTCTTCTTATCATCAACGGACTTTCCGTTTCGCAGTTCGCGGCAGTTATTGTTTTGCGTGTTCTCCATATATAAACATCTTAGATTTCCAGAAACATCTAAGTATTTTTATACTACCGAAAAGTGCGTTTGATTGTTGAAGTTGACAATCTGGCAGTGATTACTATATATATAATCAGGTATTTCTTTTGTCATTTTACTCTTCATTCATAAATGTTTTTGTTTTTATAGTAATTCATAACATAACTTTTTTGATGACTTTGCGTTTGGCTTTTTCGGTTGAACAAATTTTGTTTCATAAATATGAAATAACTTTAACTTATATAATGAAAATCTTTGAAAAATAATGAGGAAAAATTTGCAATATTTTTACACAGATATATGATTTACTGTTTCCACAATGAGGTATGCCGTCGTATTTTTTGGATGATGATGGGCGAGATGAAAATAAGGAAAATGATAGCGATACTAGCAATGTCGAGGATTGTGATAGAAACGAAGTACCCGAAATGTGGATCAAAACTTTAGATGACGGAAAAAGTATGTGCTGGTGGCCGAAAAATTCACGTCTAGTCAATAAATTAATAAAAAATCCTTTGAAGGAACATCCAGATGAGAAAACCTGGGACTTATTGCCAGTGAAAATTGAAAAGTTCTATGGTAAAATTGTGTAATATGAAAATATGAATTTTGTTATTTTTGTTGAAATAATTTAGAAACATAATCAATTATGTTAACATCAAGTTAAAATGTAGAAATTATTCAAATAAATTTTTATCGCATATTTTTTTTTATTCATATTTTGATTATATTTTCAGACTCTTTAGATAAAGCAAGAAAAAGGGCCGAAGATCCACTTTATAAAACTACTGACGATGACAAATATGGCAGAGGGCGAAGGGTCGCAAAAAAAAAGGATCTTAGTCCATTCGTTGATCATGAAGTTACTAGAACAAAGAAAAGAAGACTTCGTTCAAAGAAGCTGTCTCCTTCTTCATCTGAAGAAAATTCTAGTGACCATGAAAAAAACCAAAAGGAAAGCATATTTAAAAGTGACTTCTATACAAAAGGTTTTGTCATTCATTATTTTCAATATTTTTTTTTCAGAATTTTAAAATTTGTTATTTAAATTGTTTCAAAATTTAATTGACAGAAATATAATTTTAATTAAAATTGAAATTCTATTCAGTCAAACTAAATTCAACATAAAATCGAACAATGCAATGTTTATGATTTGAGATATTGTTGTTGTAGTGTGATATCAAAAAGTGCATTTTACATTATGTTATCATAAATTTTTTTTCAGGCGATGACAGTTCTTCGGCCAGCAATGACGAGGATTTGATAAATGAATTTGAAGGTTTGACATTTTTTGTACTGATAAAGAACTTTGGAGATCAATCAACGAGAGTCAATTTTATTTGTACTAATATTGAGAGTATGAAATTCAAGATGACACTGGAGAAAACAAAGAAGAAAAACAAGATCCCGGAGAAAACATAGAAGATCAGGAAACAGAAAAAGAAGAAGAAACAGAGCTCACAGTTGCAGGAAATTTGCATTACTTAGATGAAGATGAATCACATACTGGATATGAAAAGATCAATCTTAATGAAGAAGAGCAGGGTAAAGGATTTCTTCATAATTACAAAGAAGTATCAATTTCTACTATTTATGAAGAAACAAACTCTCCATCACAAACTGACTTAGGTATTTATTTTTAAATTAAATAGTGATCAATAAACAATGAGATTATTCTAAGAAAAAACTATTTTATACTTTCAGGTCAAAACGTGGTACGTGATACAGAGGAAATTGAGAAGACAAAATCATCGTCAAGTTCAAGATGCGAGACAACTAAAATTGAACGTAAATATAGACAATCAGATGAAAAAATTCTTGGTTAGTAGAACCTGTACTATTTGAACGAATTAATTTTAGAACCTACACTTTCACCTTCGTGTTAGAAGAATCAGTTGACAAAAATTATATACGAGTTGCAGAGATCGGTTAATTTGGTCACTCTCTTGATTTTAAATGATTGCTAAAAATGGTCTTTATAGTTTCTTGTTGTTTGAAATGTAATTTTTTATGACAATATATTCATTAAATAAAAAAAATTAATGTAAATAAATGAAGTAATCTTCTATTAGTAATCTTAATATTTTAATTGTGGTAAATAATAATAATGTATCCATTTACAGATAATACTCAGACAAAACAGAATAAACCTCGAATTATCAATTCGCAAAAATTGACGAGACCTATAAAAATAGGAGAGTTATCTGGTATATAATTTGAATTTTATTTTTTTAAATCTAATTATGTTCTTCAATCACCGTTTTTGATGTTATAAGAGTTAATTGTTCTGCTCGATTTTTTCCTATATATATTATAATAATTATGACAAAATGATATAAGTATTTCACTTACAAAAAAAATTTTGGACTGAAATTGAGAAAGTATATCAAACGAAAAAATTCATATTAAAATTACAACAAAATTATTTTAAGGTGTTGTTATTTCAATTGAATAGTTACATTTCTTGTGAAATACATACTCATTTATATATATTTTCATTACAGGAATGAGTTCACAACTATCTGGACGAAAAAACGCTCTAAATGAAAGATCAGATGAAGTTCAGCAACAAAACAAAAAAGGTTTCCACATCTAAAATCAGATTATTCTAGTTCTGGATTCTTCTTCTTTTTGTAATTTTATACTTGGCACATCAATCAGCGATTGATACATTTCTATTTTTTTCCAAAAATATAAATTTTCATTGACTAAATAGAAAAATATTACAATATTTGTTTGATCAAAGTTTTCGACTTCTAATTTTTCATACGTTTTCCGTTTACTAATTTTTTAGCTCAATTGTCGAAGTTGCAATTATGTAAAAAAGATTTGAAAGTTTTGAGGCGCTATCGGATTGTTGTGCTGAGTATATAATAGATTTGTCATTTATTTTTTCATTTAGCTTCTGTTTTGCATTCATTTGTATCAGAAAAAGCACAAACAAGAAATGCACGAAAAGAGCAAGTATTTTCCCAAGATACTGATCAACATTACAAGGAAGGTATAGAATGTCCATTTGTTTAAGCATATCTGTGTAAATATGGGAATATAATCATATATTCATATATTTGTTTGGTTGTTTAGGTTCTGCTACTCATTCATCTGTACCAGAAAAATCGAGAAAAAAAATAGCACGAGAAGAACAAGAGTTTTCCGATAAAGATGCCCGACATTACAAGAGAGGTATATGATAAGTATATTCTAATGTAATCTAGATGAATAATTCTAGTTTGTTTTTGCCTTTTTTCATATTTAATATGAACTTGAAAACAAAAAATTATCGTTTTAAGATCCAGTGGCATCCGTAGTTGCTGTGAAATATTGTAAGATGAACCTGGAGATGAAGGACGTCAAAAATCGATTAGACAAAATCGAGAAATCGAAAACATCCCTAAACAAAATAAGGCTTCTTGAAAAAGTAATACCTTTGGAAACGTTTTATGATGTCAATCGGTTTGACATACTTCTCACTTCGGACAAAGAAATGAAAGAACAATTCGTTAGTATTTTAATAAAATAAGAATTATATCAATGATTTTTATTGCTCGGAATTCCATGTATACTTTAATATGAATGAAATACCTTAACGTTGTTACAGGAGTTATTTGTGGACAAACGAGGAGGTGATTCAAGCAAACATCACACATTCAATATCTTAAATGATGTTTTTTCGCCAAAGTTAGCTGCAAAATGCACTTGGGGTGGGCTAGAAAATAATTTCGAAATTCGAAATTTGAAAGCAATTGATATTATCGCAAGTAAATATAGGTTATTTTTAATTGCAACTATGTTTTTGAAATAAATTTACTCATACAACTATTGACATTTCAGAAAATATTGCTTTCAAGTATACTGGACTTGACATTCACAAAGTGAACCAGTTCATTAAAAATTGGTTCATACGAGCGAAACAAAGATTGGAACGCTTAGAGGAGAAAGCTCGCAAAAAGGGCACAAAGTAAAATTTTTCTCAAAATAATAAAATTTTCGGTGATTTCTCTTTTGAAAATCAATTACAGTTTTTATCTTTTTTGCTTCAATTTGTTGAACTGTATATTGCAAGTTTTTATACTTATTTCATTGCTGCTTAAATAATAGATTCTTGCGAGACATTTATACAGACTTATTCATACGGTCAGTCATATAAGGTTGAATAATTATATTAATTTAATTTTGTTCATTTTACAGATCTGCTTACTTACTCCCTAAAAAACATGAAGAAGGTAAAAATACTGGAAAAAAAAAAAAAATTTTAACCGTTCGTGTTACGTTTGAAATCATTTTTTTTTTTTTTTCTAGATTACAAATCAGATTCCGAATAGATACCAACAGATTATTTCATTACCTGTAGGGAACCAACTGAGCATCAAGTTCCATTAAAAGAGATTGTTACATTAATAAAATGTTTAATTAAAAACTTCTTTATACAATCATTAATGCATCTAAATAAAAATTTATGAGAAATCTACTTTATTGGAGTCATTTTCCCTCTTTTTTAGGAATAAAATGTCCATCTTAAAATTTGTTAATTGTCATAAAACGTCATACAGAAGGATATAATAATCATTAAAATTTGATTTTAATAAAATGACGGTAATAACGTTGTCTTGATTGCAACGAGAACCCGATGATAGTAATATATAGTAATATAAGAATGACAGTAATAACTCGATAATATTTCAATGACAAAACGACAGTAACACGGTCATAAAACATAGCTTTTACGCAACGGTAACGCAGCTATCACGCCTAAGCAGATTATCAGCCAGTCCCTTGTAGCATTATTATAACGCAGATTTAACGGAGCAATAACGCAGTCATAACAAAGGGATAACGCGAGAGCAATTCAACCATAACTTATTAGTAACGTTATTCTTATACAAAAGTAACGCAGCGGTATCGCAGTGGTAACGCAGTGATAACGCAAAAGCAATTCCACCATAACTCCTTAGGAACGTCATTATAACTTAAAAATGACGTAACGTTACCTCAATCACTTCTCAAAACATATCCACATTTTAAGATTGAGTGAGGCGTTCTGTGATAATTGAGTATTGTATGCGTTACTCAAGTGTAACACGTAAGTAATGAGCGAGATATCGCAGCGTTTACTCTGTGAAACTCGTTGTTGATTGGGAAGACATGCGATGAAGAGAAACAACACAGATATGGCTGCAAGTACCGGATGTTTCGCTCCGTAACGTTCTGGTGTTTTACATGTAGAAAGCGCAATTTTTGACCATACGGACGACGGAGACGCAGCCAAACTCATGGACGGTTCAGTTGTTTCTTCTCTTCCGCTGGACAACGCATCAGGTAAAGGCAGCGGTGACTAAAACTCGTTACTTGCGTCCGACCTGATAGACGGTTCTAGTGATTTTTCGTCTCCGCTTGAAAATCGTCGCACGGATTTGTGCGACGAGGTTTCAGAATGAGACGCCGCAGAGATAACAGAGCATGCTGGATTTCGAGAGGCATTAGCTTAATGTTGCTGAAAACGATCTGTTGTCGTACGCACAGGGATCTTGTCTGTAAAATGACGAATGTTAGGGAAGTTAAAAAAAATATATATATAGAAGAAATCATAAAAAACAACGTACCAGAGGGATACAGCATGGCTTTACGCTACGCCGTCATATGGGTTGCATCATCGTCGAAAACGCGCTTGACAGTCTCAGAGTCGGTTAGCGGCGCTTTGAATATGAATGTTATGATAAAATAACAGACATCACGAATATGAAATAAAAAATTGACATAACTAAGATTACTTACAGCTTTTTTCATCTGGAAAACGCGCTTCACAAAGCCTACACCGACACACGCAAGCCATTTCTAGAGCGCATCGCCCGAAACTGCCCTCAGTTACGTGATGAAAATTTCTTTCGAAAGTCTTGTGAACCAATCTATCGCACCGTAGCTCTCTGCAAATCGGAACGTCGTTCCAGTCAATTGAATTTGCAAGGCGGAGGATCCATACTTCGTGTCTAAAGTTCGGAGTGACGGTAGGGTACCGCAGCAGATATAACTCTCGCAACTGAAGTTCACGAAACGCGACAAGCGATAGGTTTGCGTTCACAGGGAAAGGCCCGGTCAGATGGTAACTGCTGACATGTTCTTGCCTAACAACGTCGTAAGCACTGCACAAAGTCATCCACTTGTCTTCTGCAGAGCTTTTGCAACCTTGCACCGTGCATTTTGCAGACGCAGAAAGTTCCGACGGACCAGCCGCGTCGAATGAGCGCGGTTCGCACAATATACTTCTGGCACACTCCTCTCTGTCGCGTTCATGAAAATATTGCACGTATACTGATAAATCAGGTAAATCCGACGGATTGTTACCGTTAATGATATTTAACTTTCTGAGCAAAAACATTCTGTAGAACTGTACAGACTTATCTCGGGAGTCTGAGAAGTGCAATCGTCACCGTTGACGAGACAGTTCAAACTGATGCGTACATCAAAACGTATGGAAATAAGGATTGTGTCTTGTTCAGACAGAAATTCACGTGCGGTATAATTTTATCGTTTCATATCCGAGTGAGTTGTGTCGGTAAATGTTACTGTCCGATGACGTAAATCATTGGTGAAAACCGTACAGACGTATCTTGGTAGCCTAAGCAGTGCAATCGTCACCAATGATGAGACAGTTCCGACGGATGCGTACATTAAACTGTATGGAGATAAGAATGGTAACTTGTTGAGACAGGATTTTACGGGCGGTTTAATTTCATCGTTTCATATTCGAGTAAAATGTGTCGGTCAGTGTTACTGTCCGATGACGTTAGCGGCGAGACAAACGCGGCCGAGCCGTTGGACGGTTCGGTCGATTATTCTCTCTCGCTAGAAGATCGTCGCACGGATCCGAGCAGCGAAGTTCCAAAATAGGACGTTGCCAAGATAACAAAGCATGCTTAACTTTGTTTGCAAGCACGGGAAAAGACTAGGTCAGATGTTAACTGCTTATGAGTTTCCGCCTAACGACTTAGTGAACAATAAACGAAATCTTCCACTTGTCGCATTCATGAAAATATTTCACTTATCATTAGTGAAAACCGTACAGACGTATTTTGGTAGCCTTAGCAGAGCAATCGTCACCGTTGTTGAGACAGTTCTGACTGCTCGGTACATCATTACATATAGAGATGAGTATTGGGATTTGATGCGTTTGCAAAAATTACACTGATTTGTCTATGGTATTGCTTGTTGTTTATTCAGCTTTGGATTACATCTCGCGCCTAGCGCGGCACTTTTGCATAAAAACATGTCTCGAGTACTGCCTCATACAGTTGTTTCTAATTCGTTAATAGTATTGGTCAACAATCTCGTCGTTTGCTTAATGACTCGTTTCCAAGATGTTAGAGAATGAAACAAAATAGTAAGTGCAAGACATGCGATGTAGAAAATCAACACACTTTTAGCCGCAAGTAGCGTAGTTTTTGCTCCGTAATGGGTCGTACACAGTGACAGTTTTACAGGCGTAGCGTACGCGCATTTTCAATACAAATCAAATGGATGAATTTGATCTGATTTTGATTTGACAAATTATGCAATTGGTAGAGATGTTCATGGTCGGTTGACGTGTTAATATGAAATAACTAAAAACTTTTGCGTCTAAAAACTAAATCAGACTTTGTATACAGGACTTATTTGTCTACGTTTTTAATTAGATTTGTTCATAAAACCGTACAGACGTATCTTGGGACCCTAATCAGAGCAATCGTCACCGTTGTTGAGACAGTTCCGACTGCTTGGTACATCATAACGTATGGAGATGGGAATTTGGATTTGATGGGTTTTGCTAAAATTACACAGATTTTTCTATGGTATCGTTTGTTGTTTATTGAGCATTGGATTACAGCGCGCGCCCAGCGCGGCACTTCTACGGCGAGCTACTTGTCACACATGCATGTAATTTGTCGAGCAGCTTACGATCGGCGGTAATTCATAACTGTCGAAATTTGTCCCATGGCCCTTGGAGTCGACAGAAACTGCTCCCCAGTTTTTACCTGGCTGATTCTTAAGGTCAAAGTTGAACACGTATGCTACCGGTCGTGGCCAGTAATCAGGTATCTTGTCGTTAGCGAAAACACTTGAGTTGGGTATGTCTAGCAACGCCGTACGTATCTTGAGCGTGTAAATTAAATCACACCGTCGAATAAAGCTTTCGAACGCGTGACAATGTTTTTTTACCTTTCCAACCGCTAAAATCGGCGACCTTTTGATGGCTTGCATCGTTTTTGAGAACATTGTCGTATTCTGCGTAAATCATGCAGTTGATTGTTTTCGCTAGAAGAGCTGCGAAACGCGCCTTTATTCTCACACTGCTGTTTTTTACGAGTTTTCAGTGCGTGTCACAGTTTGCCGACAGGACGGGTGTCAGATTGAACGCCTTGAGACAGAACCCGTCAGTGTAGTCTGACCCGCTGATGCAGTTTCTGGTGTCAGAAAAGTGTATTCTTGTGCCGGAGAACAGCGTGTGATAAGCGTCGACAAACAGTTTGTCCGCGAAATCAGGCTGCAGCATTTTTGGTGGAACCTGTACGCCGTCGACGTACAGGGCCAATTAGTTTATGCCGTGGTTTCTAAAATATAACGGGTTGAGGTCGATGCTACTGTATGAATGTTGATTGTCGACGAATCCCAGGACGATCTTTTTAGGGATTTGTCCAAGAATCACGTTGTTGAGCGTTTCGACGTGCACGCCGCTGTGTATTGCAATCGATTCTCATCAGTGGGTACTTCGCCGTACTGGATGTGAGGCTCCGAGCGTGTGATAGTAACATATATACATATAACATATTTTTTTGCCACGTTCCGTCTACAGCTAGACAGGTCGCCGCGGGTTGCTCTGTTTCGAAACATCTGAAAATGCCTTGACGACCGATTGGGCCGTCTTACTTTTCATGGGACGTATCCAGACAAACTTACTGAAAAGGTCCATGACCACCCATGTAAAAAATTAGGTGGATTGCCAGAACTTACAAATTCACTAAGCCTGGCAACGTACTGGGAGTCAACCATTGGCGGACGGTATTGACATAACACTTTTTTTACAACAGCCCATGTTGAAATTAACGATTGGCTGAGTACTGGCTTAGTGCTGTCGACGCTTGGTCGATCATTGTCTGCCAAGCTTGGTCGACCATTGGGATGTAGCCAGTGTACTCTTGCGAAGTACTTATTCCAACGGTTGGCATACAGTGTTGACCTAGTACTCAACCAATACTGTCACCAGTTAGCAGTGAAAATAATATAACAGTAGTGATAATGAATACGACTGAGAACAGTTCTGGCTTGGTACTAAAATCTATATAGATTAAAGACTGGCATTTTTTTATTTGAACTCAAAAAAGAGTTTTAAAAAATTATGAAATAATAAAAAATTTAAGTTAATTTTTCAATTTCGAATAGGATTCATAAGGTCCTAACAATTTGTTTGGACTCTCAAAAAAGTGGGTTGCTACTCTTTTTTGGGATTTTCATCCGTCAAAAGTCGAGGAACGACTGAGTTGTCCTTACGTTTGACCGGCTATATATAGTTAGGACCATTCTAACTAATCACGGGTAAGATAAAATCGGCACCACCTAGCGACTTGTAAGTGGCACTAACGTGGCGGGATTTTAAATCTTATTATCTGCTATTTATTCTGTATTATTATTTTCATGTTATTATTTATTATTATTACATAATTTTTCATCATTTATTATTTTTTTCTTCATTTTTATGAAAAGATTAAAAAATATAAAAATATATATTTTTATTAAATTAAAAATGTTCCAAAAATAAGTTGAAACATAAATTACAATGAAAAAATTTTTTACTACCATAAACATCTAAAAAATAGAAATTTTTCTAAATATTCAAATATTCATTTATTTATTTATTTATTTG